>JAGFMF010012271.1:710022-721041 GCA_019455555.1 Galemys pyrenaicus
TCCCTGGCCGGCAGCAGGGATCGAACTCGTGCTGCAGTGGCTGCGGTTTGCTTCATAGTGCGTTGCTTAACCCACTGCGCCACCAGGGAGGCCCACAGTGCAATTTCTTAAATAGCACAATAAATTCCAAGCACAGATGTTTTCAGTTTGAAAGGATCCATTAAAAATTTAAGGATTATAATTTCTTAAATTTTAATGTAAATCTTAAGGATTATAACAATCTGTATAACCCTCAGAGAAAATATCCTTACCACTCAGCTTGTTTTCTTTGCTCTGCCAACTCATGGAGTCGTCTGAGGGCCTTTTCCTGCTTCTTCTCATCCTTGCGGGATCTTGAAGAGACATTTCGAGCAAACTCTCTCTGCTTGAGATCTTTCAATCTCTGGGGTAACAGAAAAAAAGGAACAGAGGGTGGGTGATTTAGAAAAACTTGGGTGTCCTAACAGCAAGGCCTTTTAAGGTATTTACCCTCACTTGAGTGGCTACTGTAGAACACATTGTTATACTCTCTTATGGTAAGAAAACGCAGTATTTCATTACTTTGGATAAAACACTTGAAAAAAGTATCTGAATTTCTAATTAGGGCAGTATACCATTTGCTTCATTGGGCAAAATAAAATGATTTCAGAAGCAATAAGCAAATTTCAGAACACTAGGAGGAAAGAAAAGGAACTATTTAATCACCTGCTCTTCCCAGATGCAAAATTGGACAAACACCAACATGAGATAAATTTTAATAACATAAGCCAAAAGAGAACAGAAAGGGGTTAAGCTAAGTACAGAAAATTACCCAGGTGTAAGATCTTAAAAAGCAATGTACAGCTTACATGGGGAGGTTATTTGAATCAGAACAAATAGAAAACATACTTTTATTTCACCATAAAAAGGTGCTCTTATTTCTTTTCCACATCAACAGTTTTCCTTAACTATCAAACAAACCATCTTCCAATGCTAGCATGTCCAGAATTCACCAGTCTGACCACTCTGATCTGGTCAGTCTGTTGAAATTAGAGAGTAATATGTGTCAACTTTTCATTCCTTCATGGCCCTGAGAGAAACATCCAGGGAATGAGGAGGGAAAATAGAGGTAAGTCAAAGAATTTACTGCTTAAAATCCTGATAAAAGAATGAGTCTTTTATTCTTAGAAACTACTATATAATTTTCCTTAAAACAGAATGACAATAACCAAAAAAAGAACAGTGCCGTGACACACTGATGACAGAGTCCAGACATATCTATCCGCATTGAAGTCAGAACTAAAATTATTTTCAACACACTATATAATATAAAAAACAAACAAACAAAACAAAACATATACATTTATCCTATGTTTTTACAACAGCATTGGGAAAAGGAATTTGACCCAATATAAAGTGGACATTGCTTTGTGGGAAGGCATGATGTTCAACAGACACGGGAATTTTCTTATCTAAAATTTATGAAATGTGTTTTGAATATTTTTGAATTGGGAGGGAAGTAGGGTGGAAAGACACACACAAAAAAAAGATATACAGCTAAAGACACTAGTAGAAAAACTCACTCTTGTGATCTGGGCTCCCAAATTAGAAGGAATTGCTTTCAATACATCAGCTGAAAATGTCACATCACAAAGAAAAAAAAGTAAAAAATAAAACAAGAGTGGAAGAGAAAAAAAAATAAAGCAAGCATTACTACAAAAGCTCTCTTAGTGAATCTGCAAACTATTATAGTGAACAATCAGGGACAAAGCCATCAACCTCTAAAAGGGCTGGGGAGAAGTAAAGCAGCTGTACAACACATATGTGTACGTACACACAGACTGACACGGCAATCATCCCTCTAGAGAAATGGAACTATCTGTATTTCTTCAGGAAAAATGATTACAAAAGTTTAGGACTAAAGACCACTGCTGTCTAAAAGCAGATTCTTTTTTCATTTATCTTTATTTTGGGGGGAGTTCAAATAACCAACAACTGGCATTTTTTTCTTTTTTAAGGCTGGTTTTCCAGAATTAAGATTTTTTTTTTTTTAAATAAAAACTACCTCAAGAGGGAAGATTAAGAAACATTTACTTCCAACTTCCTCCTTCTGAGAATGGGGTCTATCATATTATTTTTGGTCATAAACCCAAACGTTTACAGGTTTTCTAGCCAAGATTTAAATGGCATGTATTTCTCCTAGCTGCCATCTTCTCCCTACCCATCCTGTAAACCTTTTCCATGCGTAGTCATTTCTTTCCACTTAAAAACATATTTCATCACTTTTAGGAGTTAATTCACAAACTGTAGATTACTATCCAAAAGAGTGAGTATTTTATAAGTCTCCAGGCTAAGTCAGAGAGAGATTAGGCTTTCCAATCATTTAACAGTCACTTGGTGTATCCTTGAAGTTGAAGATACAGGATTTTGTCTATGTCATACTAAAGACACTCCCTAAACCAAATTCCACCACAATTTATCTGATGGTAGGGAGGGAAGAAAACGCAATATCAGTAAAAAATCCAAATTGCACTCCCTTCTAGACAAAATTATCCCGGTACTATATGTGGTATAGAAAACGGTCCTATAATCACCTTTACCATGTATGGTTAAGTCTAGAATCTCAAAGTAGAATCGGGAATTCCAGAATTCTAGCCCAAACCTTAGAGCCAGGGTTTACCAACTCACCCAAATCCAAAATGTATATGTGAAGTCTCCTAAATGAGGGTGTTCTCATGATAAAAATGGATTCCTAAACCCTAGCGTCTCTCCTATATATTCAAGGCCAAATTAAAATTTCCCTCATAGACAGGTTAAGATTATCCTTTATAAAAGACCAGATTTGTCTTTTTTTTTTCTGAACTGTATAGTACTCTGTCATAGCACTCATCTAGTCAATCATATTTTGCTTTCATTAATGCTTATTTCTGTCCTTCAGGATGGCAGTATGTATAAAGTTTCAGAGTCAAAAAACCTTGGGTTCAAATCCATTACTTATTAGTCAAGTGGTCTTACCTCTCTAAGCTCTAGTTCCCTCATTAGAAAAAGGTGGTTATCTAGCAACAGATTCATGAGATTAAGTGTCAAAATAAATGTGGAGACAGAGCATGTCAAATTTGTTCAGTGCTGATCTCCCCCCTTATTTGGGGCACGGACTATACCTTATTTTTGTAATCAACCCTAAAGTATATGGAAACTACTTGAACCTACAAAGATGCTTGGTGAATACTTTGGCTTAAAAATGGATCCCTGAATTTTCCCCACATAAATTTTTACTGCCTATAGAAGAGGCTGATATAATATTTTCATGTTTCTACTAGAATATACTCAAATTTTATTTAATATGGTTTCCTTAGCTATTACTCTTATAGTAAGGAAAGCTCATTCTTTCAGAGAATCAAAAAGGCTAGTAAACCCTTTACTTCTGAGAAAAATTAGGCCAAATGGCAAAAGAAGGTAATGACCAGAAATGTAAGAAATTTTCACTTAAAAAGTAATTTTTATAAAGGCATAGGGCTTTATTTTCAGCCACGCTTTCCAAAGTTGACTGGTTTATTCCAAAAGGCTCATTTGTCACTGAACGCACACATGAAATTTCCCTACTTTCTTTCCCTAAATACTTTCACTTTCTTCTTAAATTCTGAGGAGGAACATAAGACTTACCTGTCAAGAAGAGACAGAGCTCATGTAAAGACCAAAAATTACATATGTGAACCAATTAAATAACTCTTCAAAGGTTGAGTCAATTTCAAACAAACACAAAAATTCAAGCTAGATTGCTAACTGGGATACAATCTAACTGGATATAATTAATCATTTAAACTGACTCCAAAGTTACTGTGCCCTTTTCTCTGAAAATTATAAAGTGTGCTTTCTGAAGAGTTGCTAATAATTTACTGAATTACTAAACGATATTAATAAAAAAACATCTTTAGCTGGAAAATATTTCACTCAAGAAAAGGAGACTATTCAATGAAAGGGTTTAAACATCCTGTTCTGAAAAAACCAACAGCGTGTTTTCAAAAAAACTATGTATTTATGGTATAAAACAGAATGGAGGAGGTTCTCCATTCTCACTGATTTTCATGCACACAGTAGCTGAATTTCCATTAAATTCCCCAAAAGACTAGAGGAAGATCTTTACAAATAACCCACCTAACTTGATGGACATCTGCTTAAAACATATCTACATGTAACTAAGGCTCTTAGTTACACTTCAAATACAAAGGTCATTCCAGTTCTTAGAACACAAACACCTTGTATAGCAGAAAAATATTCACTGACACACAAACTTCTGCTCCACTATCCAATTCTGAAAACGTTAAAGAAGGTAAATGAGAATCTCCTAAATCTCACCAAGTTTTTAACAAGGATAATTAATTTGCCCCATTATCAACAATGTGGAGTGTCAACAGCAAGGAGCAGCACTGTTCAATGTAAATGGTAGTCAGCTGGCACCTACATAGTCCTGTATAGTTTTCCCTAGCAACAAAAGATAATAAAGGTCTGAGTCAAAATGTTTTTTAATTTTTTGATAATACTCTTTTATCGAAACAAAATTTCTGATTTTGTATAGAAGTTTCTGATTCAGTATACTTTATTAGAATATGGTTATCTTTGGGGCCTCCCTGGTGGCGCAGTGGGTTAAGCAGTGCACTATGAAGCAAACTACAGCCACTGCAGCCAGAGTTTGACCCCTGCCCCTGTCCAGGGAGGAGCCCCACATGGCACAGCAGACCTCTCCTGCCTCATGCACTGCTCCCCTCAGCAGTGTGTTTCGGTCAGTCTGCCTGTTCTGCTCCCCACTGTCTCTGGTGGATCCTCTCACCTCCCACCCCCACACTTCTGGCCTGTACCCCAGTTCTTGTATGCATAAATGAATAAATCTTTTTTAAAAAAAAGAATATGGTTATCTTTGCCAAGTATTTCAACTGCTCTCCCATTTAAATAATAAAATCCATTATTTCCATTTGAAGGGAATTTCAGGCATTAAAAGGCAGTTTAAAGCAGAGAACATTTCCTGCTTGCCACTGAAAATCCTGTCTTCTAAGATGTTATCTCTTCAATTTTGAAGAGAAAACCTGATTTTTCTCTCTTTAGGTCACAAGATTATTCATGGTTTCTCTCTCTCACCAGAGAATAATCCCATTCTTCTGGTCTTTGTAACTAATCCTGCAAAGCACACACTCTTGTCTGGTGCACAGAAGAGATGCTCAATAGATACCAAACTGGTTACTATTTTTTCTTTAAGATTTATTTACTTATGCATACAAGAGCTGAGGTATAGACCAGAGGTGCAGGGGTATGTGTGTGAGAGGATTCACCAGAAACAGAGTAGGGAGCAGAACAGGAAGATGATCTGAAATTTACACTGCTGAGGGGAGCTGCGGCCGAGGCAGGAGAGGTCTGCTGTGCCATGTGGGTCAGCTCCCTGGCCGGGGATCAAACTGGTGCTGTAGTGGTTATAGATAGCTTCACTGTACTGAGAATTAACCCCTTGTTAGGCCCCAAACTGGTTACTATTTTAAAATGAGTTATTGAGATAAGAAATACATACATACACTTTCATCTATTTATTGGTTATAAAAGGAGATGGGAAATAGTAAAGGAGTGGATATTTGTACCTCAGTCTCATTCTGGCTAAACATAATCTGGCCTATTTTAATCCTCAAATACTCCTTTCCCCCTATGTCAATAATCCTGCATACCCAAAATACATGACCTTTTATCCAGTTTCTTGCCTCTCATATAGTAACATTAATATGGTATTCCTCTCCCTTCCCATACTGGAGTAAAAGCATGTATTATAGTTCTTTCTTGGCCAGGATACCCTGATTCAAGTCTCAGTGTTTGATGCTTCTGGATGAAAGCCAGAAAGCCATGTGGTGAGGAAAAAGAATGACCAGGAAAGAACATAGGAAGCTTCAGCTTCCTTCCTGAGGGAAGGAAGAGTACAGTTGAGTGATGTAGGAAATTCAAGTTACTGGATAGTAGAGGTAAAGTTTTTCTTTTGGCACATACAAATTGTTAAATGATGAAAATATATTTTATTAACAGAGTATATGAAACATTTGGTAACAGAACACCAAACCCTAATGCTGATTACAGACATTGAAAAAATGAGAGAGACATTCTTTTCACTGGGCAAGAGTAGTATCATTAAGTCATTGATGACAATACTTACCATTTATAAGCAATTATGTTGCAAAAATAATGACTAATATCAGATGATATCAAACTAATTTGCCATAAAATTAATAAGAAATACTTGCTTTATTTTCTTCAGAAATTCAGCAAATGCCTTAAAAGTATGGTATACTCTTTAATTATAACATCTGTGCCTACTTTTGTATTTATTTTCATACACACACAAACAACACAAACACACACATATACAGTCACCATCAGCAAAAATTTATGGTGAGGTTTTAAAAATAAATTGACATGTAATTACATAGCACAAAATGTACCCATTTCAAGTGTAAAACTTAGTGCATTTTATTGCATTCTAAGAGTCGAGCAACCATCACTATCAAGTTTTTGGACATTTCCCTTACCTCCACAAGAAACCCTACATTCAATTTATTAGCACTTATTCCTCACTGCCCCCTTACATCCAACCCCTGGAAACCTGATCTACTTTTCTTTACAGATCTCCTTAAAATGAAATTATAAAATATGGACTCTTTTAAGATTAGTTTCTTTCACTTAGCATAGTGTTTCCAAGGTTTGTGCATAATCTATTTGCACAGTAAGTCATTCCTTTTTGTTGCTGAGTGATATTCCATGGTGTACATATATCATACTTTATTCACTCATCAGTTGATGGAGATTTGGGTTTTTTCTACTTTGGGGCCATTTATGAATAATGCTGCTATGAAATAAAAGTACAAAACGCATTCAAGTTGAGATGAATTCCTCTTCATACTTGCTTTGCTTCTCAAAGCATACTTACTTCAGATGTGAACTGTACTCTACGTCAACATTTATGACATTTTGTGTTTCATAAGTACTTTATGATTTCCTTAACCTATTTCAAATCTTTACAATAAGTAATTTATGGTTTTCTAAGGATAAATATAAACACTTAAAATGTGGAGTAATTATGGAATATCTTCATTCATCTCTAATCCAAGTGTTTTCACTATTTAATTTAGCCCTAGAATTATCTTCTCTCACCCTATCTTTTTATTTATTTACTTTGACCCGCCTCTAACAAATATCAAGGAAGCAGTGAAAAATGATCCCAGCTGGCATTTCTTGACAGATTATGTCCAATTGCTTATGATGTGCTTATTGTCCTACAGCATATGTAATAAGCATACAGAGGCTAAAATACAGTAAAATTATCTTGAGAAGCAAAAATCCAATCAGTAAACAGTGAAACTTCAAAAGGAAAGTGACCACTTCAAACTTGAAAAAAGTCCTTGTGAAGTCCCAAATGATTATTTCTTCTATCACCAAAGAACAACTTCCACAATACTTCGACTCAGAATCTGTTTCACTTTTCAGTAACAAGAAACACCCTAAAATGTTTGTCCTTTAATACATACAATAGTCAACTAAGAGTAAATAATGATGTCAAAAAGTAACTGTAATAGTTTAGACAACATCAACTACATGATATAGTAACAGTTTCTATTATATATAATTTAGAATAGAGATGGCTGTTGTAATAGATTTAGTGTGTTTTAGTTCAACCATTTAAAGCTCAAGAAACCACTTGGGGCTTCCCTGGTGGCGCAGCAGGTTGAGCAGCGCCACTATGAAGCAAACTGCAGCCACTGAAGCACGAGTTGGATCCCTGCTGCCGGCCAGGGAGAGGACCCACATGGCGTAGACAGACCTTTCCTATTTTGCCCGCTGCTGCCATTGGCAGTGTGTTTCAGTCTACCTGTTCTGCTCCCCACTCTGTCTCTGGTGAATCCTCTTACCGCCCTTGACTCTGGCCTGTACCCCAGCTCTTGTATGTATAAATAAATAAAATCTTTAAAAAAAAAAAGAAACCAGAAACCACTTGAACTTTTATAGCTTAAACAGACCTTGGTACTAAATGACTATAAAAGAATTAAAAGTTTTTAAAAACATTAAAAAGTACAGGGGCTTTCATATTGAAATTATTTTGTTGAAGTTCATATTGAAGTAGAGAGACAGGTTGAAAGTACTCTTTCCTTTGACAAAGACTTTGATTTTTTCTGCAAGTTAAAGGGATTTCTTTTCTTTTTTTTTTTTTTAAAGATTTATTTATTGATGCATACAAGAGCTGGGGTACAGGCCAGAGGTATGGGGGTGGTGAGAGGATCCACCAGAGGCAGAGTGGGGAGCAGAACAGGCAGACTGACAGAAATACTGCTGAGGGGAGCAGTGGGTGAGGCAGGAGAGGTCTGCTACACCATGTGGGGCTCCTCCCTGGTCAGAGGCAGGGATCGAACTTGTGCTGTAGTGGCCGTGGTTTGCTCACTGCGCCACCAGGGAGGCCCCTAAAGGGATTTCTTAAAGCTGCTTTACAGTATCAAATTTTGATAACTGGATCTGACTATCTTAGACAGTTCTCATTGCAAGGAATTTGGTACCTGACACTAAGGAGGAATAAGGAGGTAGCTCGACACTGTGCTATTTCCTTGGCGTCAATCAGCCAGAAGCTGCGGGAATGGGTGTGGTGAGAAGGGAAAGGTACAGGCCTGGGATACATACTCAAATATTTGGAGAGGTTTGGCAGGTAACAACATCATGATTTATGAAGGTTGTTAAGAGAAAAGATGAAATGGAGATCATAGCAAATTGGAAAAGGAGCAAATGCCTTTCTAAAGAGATAGCAACTATTCAGCTTTAGCCAACTATTATGTTGAAATGTAAGTCCAGTGTTTTCATAGATATTTGAATTTTTCAAGATAAACAGAAATTGAATTACATGAAACCTCACTTTAAAAATTGGGAAGCAACTAAAATTGAAGGGGAAAGACAGAGTAAAAAATGTGTGTTATCAATTTGTAACCTCTTTATGTACTAGAGGCTGGTGAGGACATACCCTATTGGCACAAATACAAGCAAGACTGGAAGCATCACAAATAGGTAAGAATCCACCAAGAAAGAAAAGAAGTGTTAAAATAAGTCTCTATTACTGTGCTGCTAAAAAGAGAATGTTTTTTGGAGTTTGAATTTTAGGGCATCTGAAAAGCTAAAGAAAATGACTTCCATTGTCACTTCCATCAGAAGACTTTTTTTTTTTTTTTGAAGAAATGCAAAATAGTTAAAGAGGCAAGGAGGTAGGAATGGAAATATGCTTATGTTTAAAATTCAATTTTAACTTACAACTAAGTCAACAAAGGTAAGAAGATGAATGATAATGTTTACTGAGCACTCTGGCATATCAGAACTGACTTACATTTTGAGTTCTCCAAAGGGTACTCTTTTCTGTTCTTCAAGAAGTAACCCAAGCTGGGTCTTAGTATTTCTTTATTAGTGACTTTCTTCACAAACTATCTTAGAAAACTTGAGGAAAACTAGTGAATCATGAGAGGCACATAACACCAAGCTAAAAAAATTACCACTAATGAGGGTAACCATGTAGCTCCTTTTTGAAAGATTATTTGTGTTTAATTAACATAAGGGTATGGTTAGGATCCTGCCTAAGCTAGTGTTTATCACTAACACTACAGATTATTTCTCTGGGAAATTTTAATGGTGAAAATTTGATGGAAGATGCAACCTAGGGATTACTAAAATAGGTTTGAATGTACTTACCTATTATCTCAGATTCATAATAATCCTGTGTGCCTTCCTGGAAGACAAGACAGGGTGTCTTTATGATTTTAGAACATGATTTTGGAAAATGGTAGGTCCATTTGTATGGTAAGTCCATGTCCATCAAAGAGGAGTGAAAAATAGGACCTAAATAACCTCTTTCTAAGGGGTTATTTAGCTATTATACTAAGGTCAATTAATGTTCCTTAAAAATTCTAAGTGCAGGGAAGGCTGAACTACAAAGATTTAGAATTGTGTAGTTTTTTTAAGTATATTTTTTAGTAGTCTTTCAAAGTTCTACTATTTGCATTAAGACAGCAGTATAGACATGCCACCAAACCAAAAAATAAACTCATAACTACATTTTTTTATACCAATGATGTACTTTAGATCAAAGTGAAGAAATCAGCTCAAATGCATTCATTAATCTTAACAGCTAAAGACTTTTTCCCAAATATACATATATTCACATTAACGGTTATCAGACATGAGTTCTCTATAAATTTCCTTAATTTTGTATTTCCAATTTAATGGAATGTAAAATTGAGGAATAAATATTTGGGATCATCTAGATGAGCACTTGGTAATGTTTACAATATAGCTTAAGATGATAGTTATTTGTACCAACCAAAAGCCAAATGACATCACAATACCATACACACTCAAAAATTTTGTAGTAGTCCCAATATAACAGGGTTTTTTAATCTCAGAATTACCTAAGCTTGGTAATTTTTTGTTACAAGGGGCTTTCCTGTGCATTGCAGGATGATTAGTGGAACTCTTGATCTTTAATCACTAGATAGAAGCCAGCAGCCCTATTTTCCTAGATGTGATAACCAAAAATATCTCCAGACATTGCCAAGTGTCACCTGGAGTACAAAATCTCTCCAGGTAAAAAAACACTCATTATAATAGAGAAAGTGGTGAAAGAACAGAGCCAACACAGGGACAGAGGGAAGTAAACAAATCAAATTCAAATGAACCAGGGGCCTCCCTGGAGGCGCAGTGGGTTAAGCAACACACTATGAAGCAGACCGCAGCCACTGCAGCACGAGTTCAATCCCTGCTGCCAGCCAGGGAGGGGACCCACATGGCGCGGCAGACCTCTCCTGCTGTGCCCTGTTCCCCTCAGTAGTGTACTTCTGTTGATCTGCCTGTTCTGCTCCCTGCTCTCTGTGGTGAATTCTCTCACCCCCCACACCTCTGGCCTGTACCCCAGTGCTTGTGTGCATAAATAAATAAATCATTAAAAAAAAAATTCAAATGAACCAGAGGTGCAACAATTTTCTTCTACTCTCAAATTAAGAGCAACATCAC
>JAGFMF010012271.1:726057-737057 GCA_019455555.1 Galemys pyrenaicus
CCCTGCTCTCTGTGGTGAATCCTCTCACCCCCCACACCTCTGGCCTGTACCCCAGTGCCTGTATGCATAAATAAATAAATCTTTAAAAAAAAAAAAAAGTAATGATATTCACTATCATGGTAAAATTATTGAATCGTAAAGGTAAAGAAATATTCCTCTGAACAACGAAATCAAACAATCAAGGGGGAAAATTATTTCAGTCTTTGACTTTTTTTTAGCATAATGCTCTTCATCAATTTCTTAAGTGGCATGATACTATAGGGGAAAAATGTATTAACCAAGATTTTTATACGTATCTTTCAAATAAAAGGACACACAGACACCCATATGCGGGAAGATCTGTTTGTGTATATAGAGAGATGTACATATTTACACATGTAATTGTTTAAAATATTTTATATCTTCAAAATTATGAGATTATATATTTAAAAGGAATACATGGCAGTTCTGAGAGTCCACTGAGTCTGCACCAGTTCCACACTGCACTGTAGAAAAGATGTTGAAATGCGAATAGGCTTTTGGTGAATAGTTATGACAAAGGGATCAGGAAGAAAAGAATAAGAGTGACAGCAGGAAAGAAAAAGGCTTCATAAATAGTAGCATTCATCCAGAGTTGACTCCAAATTTAAATATTCTTGTAAATAAAATTGGTGTAAGTAATTCTTGCTCTACCTCCTTCAAGAGTTCTAATAAGAAATACTGGACTGGGGCCTCCCTGGTGGTACAGAGGCTAAAGTCTTCGTGCTATGAACCTACAGCCAGCCACTGTAGCAACAGTTCAATGTGAGCAGCACACATGCAAGAATGGCTTTATTTAAGTACCTTGTACTTCTGTCTCAATTCTTCTGTGTCTTCTTTTTCTACTTCTAAGACACGGCGCCGTTCGGTAGCATCTTCAGCATAATCAAGCTTAACAAAAATGAACATCATTAGTCTTAATTCCTAAAGTAACCCCAATTAGCTGTAAAAAAAAGTCATACAAACTACAGTATTGTATGAAAATAAAAGCCATGTACTTTGCCCAGCTACCTGTTGCTTTATTGTCACCCCATAGAGAAAATAGTTGCAAAATAGTTGATTATTCTTGGTTCCCAGTTGGCACATTTGTTGATGGTAACGAACTCTATTCAATATTCAATGCCAAAGAATTAAAAATTAAATGGAGAAAACATTTAAGGCAATGAAAAACAGGTATTACAGATGACAGTTATACATAATTCTACAGGGGCAAGGCGTTTACCACAGAAAATATTTTAAGAGCTGAGCAACACTGCCTACTAGCAGGAATACAGGGTTTGTGTTTATATCTGGCATTATTTACCCCAACCTGCCTCCACGGCAGCACTAAACAGGGGTGTAAAAAATATTTTAAAATTTCCAAAGAAATATAATAAACTACATTATCTAATAAATACATTCTTGTATTAGCATCTGAATTTGAGATGAATATCAATTTTAAATATAGTATGAAACAAGTGAGCTAATGAGATTAATTTACCTCCATTTCCATACGGCCCATGCCCATGACATCATACTTGACAACAATGGGAATAGGATCTGTTCTCCCTGTAACAGGAACACATAATCAAGGTAAGATGCAAAGCAAAGCCAACAGCTCACTTTACACATTGGGTTTGGGTGGTTAGAGATCTTGCCTTGGAGTGCAGAGACCAGAAAGCTACAGTGAACCAAACACAAGCCATTCTCACAGCTTACGACCAAACCTACTTCTCCCAGTTTAAACCCAACTAACCACCAGGGTTACCTTCCAGTTGGAAATTAATTCCAGATTACTGTGGCAAAGTCAAATTAATAGATAATGCAAAGCACTTTTAAGTTATGATACCAAAGGTTTAAAAATAAAAACCTTCATAGAAATTCATTTCTTTTTTAAAAAACCCCAAATAACTTTCCTTCAAGAATTACTTCACTTTTACTGTCCACTGATATCCTCCCACACATACTTTTAATAAATATCTCAACTGGACATACTTAAATTAAAAAAACAGCTTCAAACATGATGCCGGAAAACTCTGTAATTGCAAAGTCAGTATGTTTAATATTTTTTTCATTTTCAAAGGATGCTTTAAAATTAAGTAGGGCTGTGAAAAATTTAAAAGCTACAGTTGGTTTAGTTGCCCTTAGGAACAGAGCGGATTTAACACTGGCTGTAGCAATCGGTAAGCTGTGAAAAGGACTGGTTGCGAAGAAAATTGACTTTAAACTAATCAATCTATGCTGGAGAATTTTAAAAATGTATATTTAATCCACTCATAACCAGCCAAACAAAGCAAAATGGGGCAGACAAGCACTTTACTACCACAGCTGTTTTACATCACAACTTGCGCTTTTTATTGTGATGTAAGCCCACTGAAAGAGGACTTACCTTATTCGTTGTACACCTTTCATGAAAAAACACAATGTTTACTTCCCTCATCATTTCACTCAGGCTGGTGTAAACAATTGGTTTTTGTTGTTGTTGCTGCTGTTGTTGTTGTTGTTATACACACATATATATTATACCTTTGGGCTAAAAAGCTGAGTTTTTGGTCAGGCTAACTCAGATTTTATTAAAAACAAATTAAAAAATTGATAAGTAAAAGCCATGATTATGACTAGGTTTGGTCCTGGAGAAAAGAGAAATTTGTCAAAGTGACTGGCTTGTATCCAGTTGCTCTATATTTGTGGGATTTGGGTTTGTCTTTAAAAGTAATGAAAAACAAATTCATAAGTTTAACTACTTATCACCAACATCCCATTATTTTTAGCAATAAGGAGATAATCCAAAAAAATTTAATAAAGAATATTTCATGCTAGAAACAGAAAATGTTCTAAAATATAGCCTTTCATTTAAATGGTATCAAATATGGCCAGTCAAACAAAATGAAAATGTGCTACTACCTTATGCCCAATGGTATAATAAATAAGCAGTGACTGCAATCTTTAGCAAAAGGACCAAATTAAAGACAGGTTATAAAAATGACTTCCTAGGTGCAATATCACTTTCATAACGTCTCAATCAGGGATTTACTGGTAAAAACAAATGGTCCAATAAAAGAATTGAAAGGAAATGTCAAAGGAATTTACTTTTTTTGTGTTTTGGTATCTTTTTTGGTCTATCAGAATTTGTTTTGCAAGAAGCAAGAAAGTTTTAGCACAAATTCATTACCTCTGTAAACCCCTGTTTATAAACTCTGCATTAGTACTTTTGCCTTCTAAGGCAGTCAAAGTTTGTTTTAATTTATTTATATATTGCAGTAGCAAGTGCTAGTGCCCATTACATTGTGGGGAAATCAAGTTTTTGACAGTATTAGAATTTAATGTTTCAACTGATTTTTTTTTTTTGGCAGTTCTAACATAGAAACATCCCTTCTTAACATTACCCTTTAATGAACAAGGATCAGACAAGTTGCATAAGGAAAGGAAAGGAAAATGAAAAAGACCAAGCAGAAGGATGAAGGCTACAACAGAGAAAGTAAGCCTAACATATTGGTGCACTGATGACAAAAGGAGTAATTCAGTCTGAAAATAAAAAATTACCACTGCTAAGTTTACCATCACCACAACAAGTCCAGGATCATAATGCTGTAAAAAAGAAACACCATTTGTTAGGCAGAAACCATTAGGGTAGGAAATAGGCCTTCTAGCAGGCAGATGGGATAGGGTAAAGTAACAATTGGGCTTTGTCCCTCCCCCAATTTCAGCTAGGGACAGAAGAAGGACACTTTGTGCTAGCAGTTGTTTTCATACTGGTCAGATGAGGGTGTGAGATTTTTGTGCTGCCACTTGAGAACATGAACAACCTTCTCTTTAATAATGTAGTGGGTGGCGGGAATTTTTAAATGAGAAAACTACCTCTAACTTCATTTAACTACTCAATCTTTTAAATTAGTATTCAGGGCCCAAAGTGGAACATTTCCTTAAAGAAATAACATCAAGGACAGATCAACTAGACAGTGATCAAGTCATTTTTTCACTGAATGAACTCTAGGAGGATTTGGGCCAAGTTGGGGGTGGAGGTTCTGGGAAGACTACAAAGACCTTACTAAAAAATGTTAAGTACAAAGTCTGAAGCATAACCTTAGATTTTCAGTGCTTGAAAACCATGTGCATTTGAATTCTATTATGAATGAATAAAATTTGAAGTAGCTTTCTTATAACTGTTTTCTTTCTTTCTTTTTAAAGATTTATTTTGTTTATTTAAGCATACAAGAGCTGGGGCTGGAGGTGTCAGGTGGGGAGGGGTGTGAGAAGATTCACCAGAGGGAGTGGGGAGCAGAACAGGCAGATAGACTGAAGCACACTGCTGAGGGAAGTAGCAGGCGAGGCAGGAGAGGTCTGCTGTGCCATGTGGGTCAGCTCCCTGGCCAGGGATTGAACTTGTGCTGCAGTGGCTGCCTAGAGCTTCATAGTGCTGAGACTTAACTTCTTGAGCCACCAGGGAGGCCCCCAACTTTGTTTTCTTTTAATGAAATCTTCCTCAGACCCACCAATATCTTTCTGCACAACAAAGTGAAGCTTTGAAGATCAGAAACTCCAAAGAAAGTGATCAAAAGGACTGTCATATTTGTAAATAGTCCACTCAGAAGTGACTCTGGTTTTCAAAACAATACGAGGACTATATTACTGCCTGGATCAAGTAATATTTTCTTTCCATTATCAAAGAGGATCCAGAACAAGGAAAAATTCTAATGGAAAAGTACTGAAGAGTATAAACAGAAAGAGGTTGCAGCACTAAAAAATCCTCAAATTTACTCATTTGCGATCAATACTAAAGCCTGTTATAAAGAACACCACTGTAGAACACAACTTATAGTGGTTACTCTCCAAAGGCAGCAATAGAATATGTGCTAATATGACATTCTCTAGAAAATCAACCTCTCCTTAAAATAACTGAACTATAAATCTAGGCTCCCTATTTCTTGGTTTCTTATAAAGAAAGGGGAAAATGTTTCTTAAAATCCATTAAATTAAGAACATTTTTGTTTACTTCATCCCAAAGGAGGTATCACTTCATCCAAAACATGAAACACTTTCCTTAAAAGAAACTGTCCTCTTCGCCAAAGATTTATAGTTACTATGACTATAATTCCACCAACTGGAAAAAGGAAAAAAAAAAAACACCAAATCTACAAACTGTCAATATCAATATATTCACATGATGGGAAAAACAATTGATATTCATATTTTCTAAATCAAATTACACTTTTTACATTTTAAAAGGTAAAGTACTTCTACAATGATGAAATGTTCATTAAGCATCTCTTGCTGAAATGTGAAGATACTATGTGAAGATATATTCTATATCATAACTGAAGAGAAAGCAGGCCAAATTTGAAAGTCTACTCATTGCCTATAGACACCCTGTTACTGAAACAAATCCAGGAATAGAAAAACTGGATAGAAAATATTAAAGGACAACCATAGTCTGGTAACCAGTTACACTTCAGAAAACAGAAGATGTAAGACTTCCCTACAGAAATTAAAAGTGAAAATGTTCCAAAGTAAGTAAAAAAACACCAGTTGAGCAGGCAACAGATATAAAAACACAGCTTTTAAAAGCACCTCTGCTGCTTTTCCCCTTACTGAGATTCATTCAACAAGTATTTATTGAGTTGTTACTACATTTGTACTACATCTGGCACTGCTGGAAGGCACTAGGCATACAGCAGCAAGCACCAAAAAAAGCCTATACTCTAACTATAATCAGACAAAAAGAATCTTGCCAGTTAAAACTTCTGCCATGAGAAGAGTAAGAAAAGAGAACATTTGTGAAGTCAATGCTTATGTGATTCAAAGAGTTTTAAGTGTGTGAAGCTGTTTTTAAAGACTGACCCTAACAACTCTGAAAAATGTGGAGGCTGTGGTGGTAGGGGGGCAGGGAACTAATGTGGCTAGTGAATTGGCACTGGAGCTTTGGTGAAGGCAGGGTTAAACATGGCCGATCAGTAAAATTTGATTTAAAAAAAAAAAGCATAAGTAACAAAGCCTAAGTAAATATAAAGCCACCAAAATGTGACAAAAAATACTTCCAAAAGGTCAAGAACCTGACCTCTTATCTTTAAATCTATGTCTTGCTTTAAGCACTCAAATACATATGTGGAAATCACAAATAATACAAAACAAGGATGATGACTATTCTGATTTGCAAAACTATTAAATGATGCAGGACTCTATAAGTTATATTAGTATATTTAAATGCAATTTCATTTAAAACAGTAATCATATACAACTTTCAGAAACACTTCCTGAGTAAAAAATGGTACATCTATTTTCAAGTTTCTACTGAAATTGACAGTCTTCAGTAGCATAAAAGCTTTCAAAATCACTTAAACATTTTTTTCTCTAATGTGATATATGGTACCTCTCAAAAAAACACTAACTGGAAACATCAAGCACATTATTTATTTCCTATAGTTTGTAAGGTTAAAAAAAAAACTTTCTATTCAAAACAGAATTCAAATTCACCACCACCACAAAAATTAAATTCCTGTCATATCCTGTTTAATGATCTACACAACAACCAGGTTTGATTTGCAAATATGATGTGTTCCAGGAGCACAGAATCTTTCCATAATATCAGAGTTGGCTTTCTAAGATAAAAGTTTCATTTTAATTGATAACATAATCAGTAAACAAACAGGGACAGAAAAGAGGCAAAAAGCTTTAGAGAAAGTATGAAGCAATCAGAATGTTAAACCTAAAAGGATATCTTATTCAATGGGTGACAAAAGATACTCAAGTTTTAGGAGAGGTAAAAAAGGGGATTCATGAGGTATTTTCAGATTAAAAAAAAAAAATCAAATTACCTAAAGGAAATTATATATACCTTTACCTGAGATAAGACTATTCTGTCAATATATAATGCTGATATAACATTAATGCCAACCATTATGTTAAGGTCAATTTATTTTTTAAATGGGAAAACTAGTTTAATAAATACAATTTCAGGGTAAAATACCCAAACATGAGGATTACAGGAAGATGGAAAAACAATACTTTTTGGCCCTGAGTTTTATTTATGTTTATATGACATAGTATCTGGGATAGAGGCATTTAACTAAAAAGCATTTGTTGACTCAAGAATGAGGGTTGTTAAGGGTCAGGGGTGGCTCCCCGGTGGCCTAGGGGTTAAATCTCAGTGCTATCACCCTGAATTCAGGTCCTGAATTCAGACCTGAGTTAGATTCCCCAGCCAGGGAACTGGCTCACATAGGCGCAGCAAACTTGTCCTTATCTCACCCACTGCTCCCCTTAGCAGTTGTGTTTCAGTAAATCTGCCTGTTCTGCTTCCCCAATCTGTCTCTGGGGAATCTTCTCACCACCCCCACACCTCTGGCTTATACTCCAGTTCTTCTATGCAAAAAAAAAAAAAATAATAAAATAAAATAAAAATGAACGTGTTCACAGGAGGGTCTCAAATTTATGCATTTATTTACTTCTGATTAACAATGTAAGATACTGGTGATTTGATTTTATCAAACAGAACCTATGACTAACTATATCATACAGGTCTCCATACCTCAAAAAAAAAACATGCAAGTTATAATATTTCAGCTTTGTATTAATTAGAGGATTAGAGGCTTGTTCAATCTGTTGTTTACTCCTTAGCAGTCAAAGTAAAGCAGACATCAAATGTTTAAGGCATTAGATTTAACAGTCTCTAAGGTTCACTTCAACTCTAAAGTTTGAAGAGCAGAAACATATTTGAGTAGAAATACTTGGGGGAAGTTAAACAGATAGGAGCCAGTCCTACATAACTGTAATACTCCAACTATCCCATGACTTCTTAGAGTTGTATTCTTGCATCTGCTAAGTTTTCCATAACTATACTAAAATTCAGGATCACTCTATAACCACAAGACTTTCCAGTTTCATTTAAACTGTCCTTTGTTCTCCCTCCTACAGTAAACCCCATCCCAATTCATTTTTTTATTATTTTCTTTCTGTGTTTTTCTAGGTAGTACCTTAGAAATTTGGGCTGTAATGTCTCAGTTTTGTAATAAAAATTTCTAACTACTTGGGTGATTACTGACATTCAGAGCCTAAGTCTAGCTGCCTCCTCTGCAAAATGGAGATATATTCACTGTCAGAACTGGCGTACAATTCAAGAGATAATATATGGAAAATGTTTCGTAAGCCAGAAATCACTATACAAGATATTAAATTCTAACCTAGTCATCTACTTTGAAAGGAGATACATTTGTTTTCCTTTCATTTCCAAATTTGGCATTTTTGAAAAGAAATACCTTAAAATAAGATACTCTAAAACAGAAGCTGTGATGAATTCTAATGTTTTACATACAACTTGGTGATAATGAAACAACTCTACTTTACAGATGGAGAAAAACCATTATTCAGGATCAAAAACTAAAGCATTATCCTAAAAGTCTCCCCAAATAACATTCCACGAACAAAATGAGAGACCAGTGAATCTGGAAACAATGTAACACAAATATTAAATGCAAGCCAAAAGAATGAATTTTAAGAAACATAATTTTAGCAACACCTCCAAATTAAACATATAGTACAAGTCATGTAAGAAAAGTAAATTTAGCCTAAACAAAATAACAAGGTCAAAATGTTTTGCTACATTTACTGTTAACCATTGCAAAGAGTAAGATACTAATCCATGGTACTTCAAATTTGTGATGACGAGGTTCAATACGAATGAAGAGTAAATTAAGAAAGCCAAATAAGCTGAAATTACCAAAAATCTCCCTTATTTTCTTTGGAGCCTCTACTAAAAGTCTAGAGATCTCAGGTTATCCTTAGAAATTTTTTTTTCCAGTTCCAAAATCTGTAAGTCCATATAGCTTTCAAAGAATTTTAGCTAACTAGAACTTTTATATATTCAAGTAGTTCTGAATGACTGGGCTATTTTACTTACCAAGAAATCACTATCACTATATACCCTATATTGTCGATTTAATGTTTCTTGGACACTCCACATTCTTGCCTAAGAAACCAGAATCTACATGAAAGTTCATTTTAATTATGCAAATTAACCTGGAGCAAGAAGTCTGTAAGTAATAAGATAGGAAGCAATGCAAAAACATATTTTGGATGAGTAAAAGAACCACCCTCTACCCTACTTGCTATAATGAAGGCAGTTTTCTTAGAAACCTATTTTATCCATATAGTTCAAAGCAAATTATTTGGGGAGTTTCTTTAAAATATAATCTTCTGAACTCCACTCAGACATGCTGGGAATCTACATTTTTAAGTACTCAAGGATCTATTGCTCACCAAAGTTTGAGAATCATAAATCCAAAGGGAAAAGCATTGGTTAAAGAGGTTAGACTCATGATAATTGTAAGCACAGCTCCTATTCTTAGCAGTCTGACCATGGAAAACACTTAAGCTTCTCCATCGACTCACTGGTATTATCTCCAAGTCTACATATGGGAGAGGAAAATGAAGTTATATACAAGCATAAAATTTACACACCATTATGTTTAATCCCCAAAACAACCCTCAAATCATTTCAAAATTGGGGTATACTAAGAGCATAACAAGGTCATACTACTTAATTAGTTATAAAACTTGAATTTAAATCCAGGTTACTTTGGGGGCCTCCCTGATGGCCAGGGGTTAAAGTCTCAGCACTATGAAGCTATCTACAGCAACCACTGCAGCATGAGTTCAATCCCCTACCAGGGAGGTGATCCACATGGGGCAGCAGACCTCTCCTGTCTCCTCTGCTGTTCTCCTTAGCAGTGTATTTCAGTAAATCTGCCTGTTCTGCTCCCTACTTTGTCTCTGGTGAACCCTCTCACACACATCCCTCCCCCACCTCTGGCCTACAACCCAGTTCTTGTATGCGTAAATACATAAAAAAAATAAATCGGGCCTCCCTGGTGGCGCAGTAGGTTAAGCAACGCACTATGAAGCAAACCGCAGCCACTGCAGCACGAGTTCGATCCCTGCCCCTGGCCAGGGAGGGGACCCACATGGCACGGCAGACCTCTCCTGCTGTGCCCGCTGCTCCCCTCAGCAGTGTACTTCCGTTGATCTGCCTGTTCTGCTCCCCGCTCTCTGTGGTGAATCCTCTCACCCCCCCCCCCACATCTCTGGCCTGTACCCCAGTGCTTGTGTGCATAAATAAATAAATCTTTTAAAAAAAATAAATAAATCAATACAGGTCATTTTCCAAATGAAGTCACAAAATGGTAACCTGTAGGTCAGATATAGACTGTGCATATTTTTGTTTATTTTAAACATTGAGCCAACATTTAACAACTGAAAAATTTCACCAAACATCTGGACTTCTGGTTTCCTATTAAGAATTCCTGAAGCTCTGGCAACACCCAAGAATATATTTCTACACGGCAACAATAAGCAAGAGCTGAATGGCAGTTTTCCCCTTTAGACATAGCTCACACTACTTCCTACTACCATAGTCAGTGGGCTTCAATTGTGTACATTACCACCTAGCCCCAACAGGCATTTGAGTTTGCAATTCCTACTCCGAAGTCTATAGTCTTTGCTTTGTTCCTTCCTTCCAAGATCCCACTGGATTTTCTCTGTAATTCTCACTCAATACTCTGCAACTTCATAGGTTTATGAAGACTCAGACAAGACTGAATTTAAAACAAGTAAGCAGGGCACAGGGGTTCAGTCTCAGAACTATGAAGCTATTGGCGGCCAGTGCAGCAAGAGTTTGATCCCCAGCCAGGGAGCTGACCCACATGGTGCAGCAGATGTCTCTTGTCTCATCCACTGCTCCCATTAGCAGTGTATTTCGGTAAATCTGGCTGTTCTGCTCCCCACTCTGGAGAATCCTCTTAGCCACCCAGCACATCTGGCCTACACTCCAGCTCTTGTATGCATAAATAAATAAAATTAATCTTCTGAAATAAATACGCCATTTTTTTTTAAAGATTTATTTATCTATGCACACAAGCACTGGGGTACAGGCCAGAGGTGCAGGGGGGTGAGAGGATTCACCACAGAGAGCGGGGAGCAGAACAGGCAGATCAACAGAAGTACACTGCTGA
>JAGFMF010012271.1:737107-756412 GCA_019455555.1 Galemys pyrenaicus
CTGGCCGGCAGCAGGGATCGAACTCGTGCTGCAGTGGCTGCGATTTGCTTCGTAGTGCGTTGCTTAACCCACTGCGCCACCAGGGGAGGCCCATAAATACGCCATTTTAAAAAAAGTAAGCCACATTTATACACGAAAGATGTTTTTCTCTTTTCTAAATGCATAATCCCATTATTTCAAATTCTATTAGTCATTTTAAAATGAGTATCTTTTTTAAAATGTCTTTCTCTAACAAAACAATTTCTGATTAAAACACTTCTACTTTGTGTTCTTATCATGCTTGCAATTTGGCCCACTTTAAAATACCAGTGTGTTCTTTATGAGAGGATGAGAAGATTCCATGTATCTACTAACAAGGACAGTTGAGCAGGTGTGACATAGCTGCTTGCTTCCTTATTCTCACAATCTTCCATTTCTCACTTGTTAAAATACCCAAGAAATAAATTGAAATTCTAAGTGGCTGATTCTCTATTAAGGCCTTACTGTATCTTTAACCCCACATTCACGTTATCATTATACTGATATCTCTTGTTACATGTGTCTCCCTACTAGACAAGAGTCCTTGCAAGGCAGATACTTTAGGCTATTTATTCATCCTGGAACTCTTAAGACTTAGTATAAATCTGGCACATTCTAAGTGTTCAATAAATATATGCAGAATAAAAGACATAGGAAAAGTAGCAACAGAGAACTTGTACATGCATAGTAATCATTCTTACTTAGGAGTGTAGAGTCTAATGAGCTATGAGACACAAATTGTACAAGGCAGAATATTTAAAATGCCACAGCAAAGAAATATAAAGTATAAGAAAAAATAAGGGAGGAAATTATAATACAAGGCAGACGTTACAGTATTTTCTTTTTCCTTGGAAACCACAAACTACCCTTTAAAATGTGTCCAAGTTTCTTTTTTTAAGATTTACTTATTTGTGCATACAAGAACTGGGGTACAGGCCAGAAATGCGAAGATTTACGAGAGTCAGAGTGGGGAACAGAACAGGTAGACTGACTGAAATACACTGCTGAGGGGAGCAGTAGGCAACAGGAGAGGTCTGCTGTGCTATGTGGGTCACCTCCCTGGCCAGGAATTGAACTCATACTGCTGTGGCTGCGGGTACTTCATAATGCAGTGCTTAACCTCTTGCACCACCATGGAGGCCCCAAAATGTGCCCAAGTTTCTTATCACTCAATCCAGTCTCAAGTTTAGTAAATTTATACAAATTTGTATTATTCATATGGAATATATGTGACAACTTCAAGTGCACTAATAAATAACAGTCAAAGCTCTCTCCAATTTTTTGGTCAGAATAACAACTGTATATTTCAGTTCTGCAACTCTTGTAACTCTTACTACCATCATATTCTTTTCAAAAAACAGAAGTAAGCCATCATATACTAAATTAGACACATGAAAGCATACTGAATGAATTCACATGTTCTAATCATGATTTAATGATGATGCTATCACTTATTTGCTATAAAAATTTGAACAAAGTGTTATTCAGAATATGAATCTTATCTTTTCAAAGAGTATATACATTAGATATTCCATGTGCAAGCATTCAGTAAATGTTTTAAAAATGCTAGTTATTACAATGGAATAACACTAAACCCAATGAATAAAGGCTTGCTAATCAGACACTGCTGATTTTACTTTATCATCCTGTACATGAATACCTTTCTTTCCATTTCCATTGTATCATTCTATTCTAAGTCCTTATCAATTCATATCCAGGCAAATGGTTTTCTATCTTCATGTTCTGACAAACCTTTTGATCAGAATAGTATTTTACTTCTATTGCAAATGTCTTGGCTGGTATAACTGACAGGAAAACTAGATCACAAGTCAGAGAATTTGGGGTTGGGTTTTAGCATTAAGACATTTTGGCTCTCTAAACCTGAATGTCTTAATCTGTGAAGTAAATTTTAGATGAAATTATCCTTAAGCTCTCACTACTATATAAAAGTCTTTACACCCTCTCTGACCAAAAACCAACTTTGGTGTCTAGAATAAAGTTCCAAATTGGAAAAGTACTAACCCGTTCCACATTTATTAATTATATAATTAAAGTATGGGGTTTTTTAGTCAGAAAAACCGAAGTTTAAATTTTATACTTTTGTACAGTGTATTCTATACTGTTCTCAGGCAACTCATTCAACTTCTCTAAACCTGTTTCCCCTGCAAAATGGGAATCACAGGACTTACAGACTTGTTATAAGAGTTAAATGAGATATTAAGTGCTCGGCATTCAGCAAACACATAATAGTAACACTAAATTTGTACATATCTGACACACAATATACAGTAAATGTTATTTCCTTTCCCCCCCCCAAAAAAAAACAAATTTCAAAGAGAAAGCAAGCAGAAAAAATTAGCTTTTGCAAAGAACCTATGCAGAAAATGCATGTGAATCATTATATTAAAAGGTTTTTCTCTCAACCAAAGAATAACTTTTCTTAGTAAGTTAGTAATGTTTTAAAAGATCAACATTCTAATTCAGTCTAAACTGAAACATTACATATTTCTATTCTATAACAACTCAGGTCTAGGTTTTCTTCAGTCATAAAATGTAGTGTAAACATTGCTGGGGATGGCGGGGGTGGGGAGATTAGCAAATACAGGCCTTCCTGACTACATGTACTATTTATTTGCTAACAGAAACTAGAGTGGCAGGTAGGGACAGGGATAAAATATAAAACCAAAGAAATAGTCCCATCTCTACTGCTTTGATTTGGCACACTCTGAATCTTTTAAAAAATAATATCTATATTTTAACAGTAATACAAGTACATCATATCAAATTAAAAAATATAGTTTCCCTTTAATGGCTGCCTTTAAAAGATTTTTCTCTGCAGTCAACAAATTCAAACATAAGTGAACAGACATAAACGACAAAATATTCACTTTTACTATTTAAATGTTTAAGTGAAATGCATAGGTTTACTTCTCTCAACATATTTTTCAGTAAATGATTTTAAATAATAGAATGCTTGTTTCAATCTAAAAAATCTAATTCAACATTTTAAAGAAAAAGATGTGAGAAATCTAGAGATACATTATTTCACTAGCAGAACTAAAAGAACTTTGGGAAAACTGCTTAAATTTTTTTTTTTAAAGATTTATTTATTTATGCATACAAGCACTGGGGTACAGACCGGAGGTGTGGGGGGGTGAGAGGATTCACCACAGAGAGCAGGGAGCAGAACAGGCAGATCAACAGAAGTACACTGCTGAGGGGAGCAGCGGACACAGCAGGAGAGGTCCACTACGCCATATGGGTCTCCCGCCTGGCCGGCAGCAGGGATCGAACTCGGTGTTGCAGTGGCTGCGATTTGCTTCATAGTGCGTTGCTTAACCCACTGCGCCACCAGGGAGGCCCAACTGCTTAAATATTAACATTTGAAAACTAAGTCAATTATAATTAAATTGCTGGATCCAAGGATACATATGTTTTAATCGGAATTATTATTCATAGTGGTTTTACCAATTTATACTCACTAGCTATAAGTATCTGTTTTTCTAAAATCTGAATTGCTAATTTCTTTTTACCTTTTCCAATTCAACAAGCAGAAAATGATATCTCATTGTCATTTATCATACATATCTTTAATATAAGAAAGGCTAAAAGTATGCTTAAAGGCCTTTTGCATTACTTTTTTGTAAACTGTTCACATCATTCCCCTTTTTCTATTTAGTTGTTGTCTTTCATTTACTGTAAGTACATAAAGGAAATTTATCCTTTGTAATAAGATATTACCATTCCCCCAGTTTGAGATATTTTCCCAGTTTGTTATTTTCAAAATTTGTTTATGATGCAATATAGCCAAATTAATCCTTTTTTAATGGGTTCTCGGTTTGGGGTTAAACTTAGTTTTCCTCATTCCAAGACTATTTTTACAAACACAATTATCTACTAATGATTTTACCATTTCATTCTTTTACATTTAAGTATTTTATTCATTTGGAATATACTTTGGGTAAGATATGACAACGGGGTTCCAAATTCTTTTTCTGGGTTGCTATTCACTTGTTCCAACACTACCGGTAAGTATTGAGGCTCTTTTTATATATTCTAAGTTAGGTTCAGAAGGTGCAGTAACTACTATACTCAAAATTAGTAAAACAGATACCAAAATTAGAGGGTTAGGAATCCTAAAATACTGACAGCATTAAAGGCACAGATTGTGAAGTCAGTATCTAGCCATATTAAGCATATTAGTAACTACTACTAGTTTGTAAATTCTGGGAAATAGACAAGGGGCTTCTCTACTTGATTTTTATAACACTTAGATTTCTAACTAAGACATAGAGATGGATTATTTTCAGTTCTATCCAAGTAAATATATACTGCACAATAGAAGTATTAATAACTATTAACATTTATATACTATTTTACAGATTATATAACATAACTTCAGGTACTGAACTTTTTTGTGACCAAAAAAATAATAAATCACCAGATCATCAAATAGCTCCTATACAATACAAACAAAGGAAGCTCAGGAATCACTTCTGTGCTATACCTACTGACTAAACATATTCCAGAGTAAAATAAAGATTCTGAGCTACATTTCCATTGCAAAGCTGCCAGAAGGTTATAAAACAACTTCAAGAACCAAATCCCGCCCAACTGTCATAAAATATCATTTACTGTTGCTTTATTCCAAATTAAACACATTCACTGCCTCTATACTAAGCAACTGTCCCTAATATTTCTCATCAGCTGGCCTTTGTCAACCTATCTTTTCTATAGGTCTTTTGTTTTAATACTAACAATACTTATCTGCCACATACGATAAAAGTTCTTATATTTTTAGCTTTTGAAATATTTTTATAAACACTAAGTAAGAACAAAAGGTGACTTTCAGTTCGAGAACAAAAATAAACCCACCTTACAATTTTCTATCCCAAGATAGATAATTTTGTTCCAGATTCAGTATGCCCTATTCCCCAGTCTATCCAGTGCCAAGACATGTGAACTGTAGCAACCAGAAATGAGTTTATAAAACTCTTGGATGGATTGAAATAATTTTTAAACTTTAACAAAAAATTCTGAAGAGATCAGTTGAAATTTTAGTGCAGGACTAAATATTGAGATGTTAGTCCTTAAGTCAAAACGTAGAAATAAAAATTGACAGTAAAGTAGTAAATACAAAACTTACAAAGCCATGAACCTAGAAATTACATGTAGAGATTAGTCTATATAATACTAAGGAGGCATTATTTTTACTAGAGCAACAGGGCTTCAGTCATTATTTATGGCAAAGTTTTGCCATAACGAACAAAATCTATCATGATTATAGCCTAAGTGTAGCTATATTCTAGGTCAAATCATGTGGGTATTACAGAAGGAGTTACGTAAGAGAAACCAGAATGCCTGCACAGTGTTGAATCTGAAACTGAAAAATAAAGACAGTAAAATTTGACCCTTACTGTTGATAATAAGCTTCCACTCGTTTTAAAGGACAAAGACACAAGGGGCTCTCTCTGGTGACCTAGGGGTTAAGTCTCAGCATGGTCACCTCAGCCCTCCTGCAGTAATGAGATCAGGCCAGAGACCCCTCTTGTTTTCAGGCCCACTGTTGTCCTCAGCAGTGTGTTTCAGTCCATCTGCCTGTTCTGCTCCCCACTCTGTCTCTGGTGGATCCTCTTACCCTACCCCCACACCTCTGGCCTTCACCATAGGTCTTCTAGGGAAAAATAAATAAAATAAAAATCTCACAATAAAGAAATAATTCTTTTTTAAAAAAAGGATATGACATGATATTAGCCATTTAAAACAGACAAGTTCTGCACAACTTAAAAATGGTTAAGATGGTAGTTTTATGTTATTCATTTTTTACCAAAATTGTAATGGGGGTAGGAGGGTAGGGTGCTTCAATTTTCTCCTGTAACTATAATGAATTTAATGAGTGATGAAGTTAATAAGTGATTACTATATACCCATTACTGTGGAGATTGAGGTAAAACAGATAGAAAGCCTTATTCTTCTTTTCAAGGAAATCAAAGGTTAAAGAGAATCAAAATTCTGAAGTATTCTTAGAATAAAATGATAATTTAAATTTCCATCACCCAAAAAAATGATAATCCATTTCTCTCTCCGCCTAGGTTCTAATTGTGCGTTAGGCTCTAATTGTGCTTTAATGTCTCTGATGTTTACAATGAAAAATCTGGAAGTCAAACAGATTTGCTAAATTCTACTCCCATGTAGCAAAGAGTAACATCAACAATGTTCCCCAGTATCTCTGAATAGGAAGGTGGGTTTCAAATAGTAGGAAAAGTTCAAACACAGTCTTCAGACCTTCTTTTGAGCCATTACTTCCATACAATTCAACCCAACACTCAGAACTATGCAAATCACTAGGACAAATTCTATCAAAAAGTTATTTTTATTTCAGTCCTATTTACCCTCTTTTCTTGACTCTTACAAATCTATCATTTATGCCAAACAAATTGCTCTTAATTTTATTTTAGACTGTTTGCAATGAGCACTTGTGCCACTGGGAAAACAAGTTTAATTGTAATCAAATCTAAATTCCCCAAAGAGTAGGTAAATGCTTAGTAATAAATATTAATTTAAAATATATTTACTGACCATCTTCTCTGTATTACCAATGAACAGAATTTATACAAGTATAATTTTAAAAGCTAAGATTTTAAAGATTGAAACAACCTGCTTAACAGTTACCCTGGTTGTACCTCAACATACACACACTTTATGTCCCATTTAAATTGTGGATATTCATGTGACTGGAAGGGCTCCTGATGGACACCATCCCTCGGGTGAAGAGTCTCAGCACCCAATCTGCCTCCAGCCATAGGGTGCAGTTACAGCAGTAAGAATAACAACTTAGAACAGCACCCACAGGAGCCAGTGCTAATGCTGCCTAGCAGCTCCCCAAACAGAGCTGAGCCCAAAGATCATAGCTTGCCTTCTGCTTGCACAGATAGCAGGCCCTCCTCTCTTCCATCCTTGCCAAGAGACAGCAACATCACTGATATGCTGCAGACTCCCAGCACACAGAAGGAGCATGAGTACATGGACCGGGCAAGGTAGTACAGGCCGTGTGGCCATGCTGAGCAGCAGCCTGAGCCACTGGAAGAAGCTGCAGTCGCGGCCATCTGTCACCAGCAAGCCCCACCAAATGCTAGCCAGAGAACCCTCCAACTTGCAGCAGGCACCCATAGCTGCTTATGGCTGCAGTGTATTTTCTCAGATCCGTGTGGCCATAAAAGGAGCTGACTGTACAGTCTGAGATCCCATGAAGAAAGGAGGGGCCTTGGATAGCTCTTTCCTTCCGTTCACCCCATCTCCAACGCTGCACCAGGCTCACTACACCTTATACAGTATCCTAATCTGCTACTAATTGCACAGAAGAACATGGAAAAAGAGATGAATAAGGCTAGAAGCCTCAGCAAGTAAGGATGGAGCAAAAGGAGGGTAAAAAAATTTGGCACTGGCCTTCAAAGCCTGGTCAGGGGTGGAGTGAGAGTCAAAGAGACAGCACCTGTTATGTCCTTACTGTCACTGGGAAGGTGGAGGTACCACAGCAAGGGTGTTTGCTGGGAGGTTTATTGGGGCCCTCTTCCTATAGTTTTTCTTGATGTCATTCCTGTTTCCCTCTCCCTAATTTGGTGCTCATTGCACCTCATTAGGATTTGTGATCAGGGTCTGGACAAGCTTGAACTTGAATAAACTGAGTTTATATTTCTAGCAAATATTACTTTTTTTTTGATTTGTTACCCTCAACATTTAAAAATATTCATAATTTAAATATTTTAAATTCAATATTTAAGATATTTTAAATTCAATATTTAAAAATATTCATAGGGATTTATTTCCAAAATTCAAACAATTAGTCAATAAAGTACACTTCTCCCTAAGAAGCCCTTTGAACAGTAAGACCCTCCATGGCCAGATGTAGAAAATACAGTGAGTTCCATCATTTCTGAAGTAGCACTACCTCTGCAAAGAGTAAGTAAATAGTAGTTCTTAAATGTGGAGGAGATAAAAAAAGTGAATGGAATTATTTTCCAAACCAGCAAGAACTCGGAGGCAAAAATGCTGGTATTTTATTTTTATCCAAATGACTGTACAGGTAAAAGAAAAAATAAAATGCAATGGAGACACTAAACTCATACATTTTTCAGAGCCTGATGTGAACCTGAAAAATGGCCTCTCTGCTAAAAGAGCCCTAGGAAAAAACCTTTGGTTCCATTGTTGGTTAATTTTTCTACTACTGCATGGATTTTGATTACAGAAAGAAAGCAATCACCAGCTTCAAGGAGAATTTCCTATGGCAAAAATCAGACTGCTGTTGCATGGTTCTCTTTTTGATACTGAAGTCACAATACAATATCACTAAATGTCACAAACAAAACACACTGATACTAGGTAATTCTTTTACCTCCCACTCATTACTTCTAACCAAAAACATTTAAAACAGGTTGAGCCACACACGTTTGATCAGAAAGTTTTCATGACACAGCAGCTTACTTTTGCAAATTATTAGCTTAATAGTGATTTAAAACACAAGTATAGGAAAAATAGACTATTCTAGGGGGAGAAAGACAAGGAAAAAACCCAAACATTAACAAAAGACAAATATATTCAGCTATAAGATCTGCATTAGAAGTATTATTTTTTTTCTTTCTTTTGTACATTTAAAATACTTACCCTGAAGAGATTTTCCCAATCCCTGGCCCAGCTTCCACCCATGTTTCTGGAGTAAGCGATGTCCAATATTATCCTGACAGACAGAACAGAGAGACAAACCAAAAATATTCCAATAATATATTCTTCCCTTCCTAGTGACATTTAAACAAGTGATGAACAAGAGATAATTCTACATATATGCATGCAAAAGGTGCTAATAACAGGGTAAATATGCCCAATAAAAGGGACATTAATGTAAAAAGAATGCTGGCTACTATTTTATATGGGAAGAACATATGGGATAGGGTCCTCTCTGATAAGGGTGTGCTGGGCAACTTTTTGTATATAACACTTTAAAAAGAAGGAAAAGGGGAAGGGGAAGGGGGGAAGAATACATTCATGAAGTTTAAAACTAACATTAAAAAGCATAAAATCAAGGTTCTTATACAATCATATCCACCACCTAGACAGCACCACTTTAAGTTTTTTTTAAAAAGAAAATCTACATTGTGTTTAGTTATTTTGTTTATGTGTCAGGCTTTCATGATACAAAGTAAGTTGTAAGTGTAAGTCTGCTCCCCCCACCCCCAACTAGAAATGAAAACACAATCAGAGCAAAATCCAGGCTAGACTTGATTGGTTTTTTAATATAGATATATATAAAATATAAATATTTAATTAGCATGCAGCCAATATTAAACTGAAAAAACAGTGAGGTTAGTAAAACAAATTAAATTGATTAAACAGAAAAATAAAATGAGCTCAAGCACAGACTGAGTGATGCATTTCAACATGTAATCTAACAAAAATGCTAAAATGTTAGAATGAAACAGGCCTAGCAGTAAGTTAACATTAAAGAACCATTAGTGCATGTAGGGGGGAAAAACCAATATACATAATGTCTCATCTTCCTAGAAGTACACTGGAAAAGGTATTATAATGTAAATTGTATAAAAAGACACCAGAAACAACAATTAAATGTCAGCTTTAGTCTAAGGGCTCAAAATCTTAGAAGCCTCTGCAAACCTTTAGTCAGTTATTTCCTTTTTACAAATACTATGAAGACAAAACCAAAAGAAAACACTTAAAATTATAACCGTAAAGCATTCTATATGCATTAAAATCAATTTATAGTATTAATCTGGTATCACTAAAATCTCCCAAAATCAATTTATAAAAGCTAACAAAACCATAAATCCCCAAATTAAAATCAAACATCGTATATCAAACTGCTTTTTAATCTTCCAGCTCCATATTCAATATTAAATGTTCTTTGGCGTTATAGAGATAAGAAAAATATTATTTTACTGTTATCTTCTCTGACAGGAAGTTAGAAGAGGAAGATGAGGCCTGTTCAATGCTCCGTTTTGTTGTTTTTAATGGACAGTTCCCTTCTATAAGTTTATGACAGCATGTAAATTAGCAAACTGATCAGGGGAAGATCAGGATACTTTTTAAAAAATATGAGGCAAACAATAATGAAGAACTTGTCTAAAACAAACATTTAAGTACAAGTATACTAAAAGTCATTAATGCACAAGAAATTCTCTCCTTTTTGCTAGGAACTGAAAATTAGAAAACACAAATTTTTATGTAATCCCAAGTGATGACTTCCATGTTATTATACATTACAAGACTTAGTTCACACTTAAGTCTCTGCTTCCCTTCTCTCCTTCCAACTGAATGGTCAGGAAAAGCACCCCCTTAATCTATTCTTAAAGAGTATTTATAAATTATTGTAAAAAAAAAACTGAGTCTCAGTACAATTAATGTTAGCAGAAAAGGGAAAGAGTCTTTTATTAAACTACCAATAAAATTAACTTACCTGTACATTTTACATCTTAACTCCCACAACTGAGTAATTATGGAAAGGATAAGGATAACAGAATGACTCTAAGAACATGTGGTTGATTAAATTACTGTTTAGTCTTTTAACAGACTAATAGTTTAACTACACTTAGCACAAAGATTTAGGATATTAAATCATGCTGACAAAAATTGTTGCCCCCCCTTTTTTAATTAAGAAAACTCAATCTTAGCTAAGTGGAGATGAGACATTATGCTGACTGTGTTATATTATGAATGCACTAAAATAAACAGACAGATGAAGCAGTATGCTATTTCCAAAAGCAGTGCAAGTGGAGTGAAAGCATTTCCATACGAACCTGGCTTTAAAAACTGGGCTGTCAAAAGAACAGTTAAATGTAACACAAAGTAAGAAACTGTCCAATCACTAATGGTCGATTTTTTGTCTTGTTTTCAATTCACTGCTTGCAATTAATGTATTTATTAAAGAAGAGTGAAAGCATAAGTAAATTCACGAGTCAAGACCAGCTGAGAGTTTCAAGAGCAGCGTGTTGTGACTGACAACAGTGAAAGGAAAAGCAAATGTTAAAGGGAGAGGGAGAAAAAAGAAAATTTTAGGATTATACACATTAGCACCACTTTTACAAAACCACTCAAGATGGCCGTCACCTTCTTTAAAAAAAGCTACTGATACAAAATGGCAGTGGCATTTCTCTTCTAAAATTTTAGGTTAAAAACTGCTCTTTCATTACACCTACTTTTGTAAGTATGAAATAGGAAATGAAATGTCAGGGGCTATAGCAAAATCATTTACATGCTACACGTCATTGTGATAGTAACAAGGTAACAGAAACAATAGAAGAATCTTCCAGAACCTATCCTCCTCACCAAGCTCCTGGGTTAAGTGAAAGGACTAGTTCAGAAAAGCTGGACCTTCCCTATAATTACAAACAACCTGCTTTTGAGGGAAAGGCAGCTTTACAAAAAGGGCTAGTATTCATTCAGAATAGTCTATTTTTCTACCAACCAAAAAAAAGGGCGGGGGAGGATATATAAACATTGGTCAAAAAAATCCAAAAGGCTTAAGGATAATGGGTACTACAAGGAAGGTACACAGAAATAATATAATAAAATTAAACAAAGCAGACCTGTCTAACTCTGAACTGATGAAAATGGTCACTGAACTTTCACTTGTATAAGATACAAGGAATTCAATTAATAGCCAGCTTGTGAAAATAAGTCTCTGTTTTTTAGACTGTGATTCTGCCAATTATTCCAATGGATGTTACCTATAAAATAGTGAATTAAATAATTTATAATCCAAACAGGTAATCTAGACATAAAAGGGCACTAACTTCCTTATAAAGTAGCAACTATTTACTACTTTAGTCACTGTAATAGTGACTTTAAAAAAAAAATCAGGTTTTTTTTTTTTTTGAAACAAAAAAATGTAACTTGGGGTTACTTATAATTTCATTTAACCATAAACAGATGATTGGGGTTTTTCCTCTTTTATTTTATGACTAACAAAGAGGCATGATAGTGTAAGCTGTTTATAATTTAAACGCACATAGAAGAACTGCAGGGAAATATATAAACTATTAAGGCAACTGAACTCTGCACAAGGAAAGCAGGGAAAAAATATTTCTCTACATGATTCATAAAGTTTTTCACAATCGATTATTAATTTAAATGTCACATTTTATCCTGTTCCTATTACATGTGAGAATGGGAAGATCTTCAAAAGCAAAATATATTTATTAAAAACTACCAACATGCTGAAAACACAGTACCAGCAGAAAACAAAAATAAAACCCTTATTTATTGTTTCAGCCATCCTTCAACATTTTTATTTATTAATTAAATTTCAAGTAGGAACTTTTATTTATTCCACTGAGCCATATACCACCACAGTAACAACATAATTTTGGCAATAGCACCATCAATCTGTATAATGGGAGCCTGCCAAAACACAGATAAAATTTTATTTTATTGTATGGGGCTGACTGAAAATTTTTATAGGAGGAAATAGAGTATCATGTCTTAAGACAAAACCATACTTATGTTAGTTACTGGATTAATATTAATTCCATACTGAATATCCTTTGGTTGACAGCCACACTCAATTTTACACCATTTAGCCCATTTTCAACAGTGACAAAAATGCTAAGTCTCTTGAGTGGATTGTAAGCTTTGCTGATTGTGTATTAAAGACTCTATAAGCAAAAATCATATGCTACCAGGTGAACCCATGCAAACAAGTTGTAAAAATTCCCAAAACAAAAATCTAGAGCTCACTACAGATGACACAATGAAAACTAGAGAGAAAAGCCATATAGTAATGCTACACCATTCAGCTCCAAGAAGCACATTATTTATAGTGCAGTCCACATATGGTCACTGCTAAATGTCAAATCAGCAGACTTATAGAGTTACAGTTTGGAACTAGTGGAGTCCACAGATCTAAACAGATATGCAACATGACAAAATCCAATTACACAGATATTTCTAAATTCCTATATGAGCAAACTAAACATCGGTAACTGGAGTCTGACAACTACGTTAATTTTTAAAAACTGTTTAGTTGACCTAATAATTATTAAAGACAGGATTTCAATAAGTCAGGGAGAACAAAACCAAATAATGGCCGGTGAATAACTAGTTATACTTCTAACTGCAACAATGACAACATATTTTAAGTCTATAATGCAGACATTTTTTCTTCTAGCTTATAATCATTCTTCCATTTGATTTCTCATCTTCTATGGTAAAGGTCATGATGTATCACAAATCCTTTATCACACCAACTAATTCTTGGAATTATACAGGAATCCTAGATTGGGCTGTAAGTTCAGAGCAAGTTTGTTTGTTTTCTAAGTATTTTATCTTTATATATGTAGAGGTAATAAATACATAAAATCTGGGACGGGACCTAAAAAGCTCATTAACAGAGCTTAAAATTCAAGTTCCAAAAAGTTTTTTGTGATAAGGGTAAGTGTTAATACTTTCCATCTCCCCTTTAATTAAGCTAATCAACTTATCTGGCAATTCTTTCATTGTTTTCTTAGAATGGTGATTTATTCTTGACCAGAAATTTCACTGAAGTTATTTGCTTGGCTGAAATAAAGCAGGGGGGAATCAAACTTTACAATAAAGATTATGAAATGCTTTTTAAACGCTGGATTTTGATGTGTTTTCAACATTTGCTGATTGAAATTGACATTGTGTATCATCTCATTAACATATCTAGGTCTTAGAAATTCACTAAAAACTTAATGTGTTACTGTATCTTTGTATCTCATTTCCACCTTGACAGTTTGCAAAAATTTGCCCTATTACAAAACAAAATGACCTTAATCCTATGCTCACAATAACCTTTCACACAGGCATATTCTTGGCACAAACCTGTGCAGAGACTTCCAGGGTTACCAGCTGCTGATTACCTTTGTTTAAAAAAAAAATATGACTAGGCCTTTAGCTCCTGCAATGATCTGTAGACTCCCAAAGCTGCATATTTCCAGCCACTTTTGAGTTGCATGCTGTAGCAAAACAGTCAGCACCTCTCAATAGATATTGCTGCAGAGAAAGATTTTAATTCAGTATAGTCTCCTGTGTTAGAAGCAACACCACTTCCCCCTCAGAACAAAATGGCTCAATATAGCCGGCCATATAACTACATGCTTATTTGGTGGGCATCCCTTACATGATAGGGGACTTCTTTTTCAGGTGGTAGGATAGCATACTAACCTACACTGGTGCCAATCATTTTTAGGAGTTTCTTTTAAAAGTTTAAATTTATCACAAAATATTTGGTAACAGAAATAAAATCTCTCCCATCTTGTGTGTCTTGCTTCTTTCTCACACCACATAGGCTATAAAGCTCCTCCTACTATCTAAAAGACATCACAATAATGTATACATTTATGTGTTGTAGAGCAATTTTCACTAGAAGTGTAATTAATATATCTCTGCATATGCGTGTATTCATAAAAAGAATTAAATATCCAGTTTTTATATCATTTGCTATTTTGTAGAGAAGATACTATTTAATAAAGAAGGCATGTATCAATTCCATTCTTACTGAGATTACTCAATAATAATTACTCAGTGTCTTCTGATGGTATTCTATAATATGTACTAGAAAAAATCCTGGACAGTGTGAGAGGAGAAAGTGGATTAGTCTCACAAGCCAAAGGAATGAATTTTTAAAAACTTAAAATACAGCCCTCAAAAAAAGGCTTAAAAATGTTAACTATCATTTCATTTGGTGTTCTAAAAAAATCTTTATTGAGAATAGTAATATTGAAAGCTAGGCTACAGATCTGTTCTAACTAAATTTCTTGCTACTGGAAAGGTAGAGGACCTACAGAGGTATAGCTTGCCTAAGAATACTAACCAATCATGTAACTTAGGGACCCCCAGGGTTCTGGAGTCTTGCTTCTGACAGTTCTCTATTCCTAAAAACTTTGACCATAAGAACCATTCAAATTAGAATAGAAAAATTATTTTTTCAAGTACAAATACTGATCTAGCTACCTTACTGATTTCACTATAAAATTCTGCCTTGTGATAATTTCCAACAAGGCAAAAACTTCAGTAATTTTCAACTAAGTGGGCCTGACATTTTATCCATATGTCAAAACACAAGACTGGGCTTTCAGCACAACATCAGATGTGAAGTCTCCCTCTGCAGCATTATCACATGCGTCATCAATTACTGCCATGCCTAAGTCTAGCATCATGCCAGCACATTAAGACAGAAGATACTATATGCAGTGTTCACTGGACCAGAAGAACAGAAAAAAGAAGGGGAGGTGGGGGAGAAAGAAACCCTAGAGAAGAAATTAAAAAAAAGGCAGACCGTGCAATACAAACCAGATCATGGCTGCTTAGCTAAAATGGGCCAACTGCTGTGGAAGAAAAATGTCGAACACCCCAAGTTGTGTAAATTTCTGTAAACATCTAAACACACACACAAACACACACAACACCAACCTAATTAGGAACATAAATATATGTTGATCCTTTCTATGTTACAGTTTCAAAATAAAGGCTAAATTAAAATACCTGTGCTCTCTAAATTACCTTATTTTTTTGAGGGAGAAGAAGCTAGTGTTTCTTAAAGGGGGAGGGGAAACTTGACTGCTATAAAATTCCCTCTTTGATAATTTTTCGCTCATGCTTACCAATAAACTCATTGAAACCCTTAGTGAAAATGTACACTCAAGCACAAATATTAAATACTGACAATACTGACAAGTTTAGACATTTTAACAACAGACTGTGTAATCCAAAAATAATGGACTTTTAAAAATGAAAGTAGCATTCAAAAATTAAGTTGTGGGTTTTGTTTTGTTTTTTTAATTAAGAGTCAGGAAAATAAATCTCTTTATTCTATTGTTTTGTATCAATATCCCAAACTAAACATTTGAAGAGATAAAATCATTTGACAAAACCAGACAACTTTTAAGCTACAGAAACAAAATTTACTATGTTTCACAAGAGTCTGGTAAATAAAATGTATTAGTCCTTAACTGTTCTACTGGAACATTTCATACATGACTCTGTTGCCCAGAAAAGGTGAAGTTCTTTAAAGGATCAAAATACATTTTACTCCTTTATTCAATTTACAAGAAAAACACTAAACTTTAACTTGCTATCTTTAACAGAGCACCAGTATGGGTCAAAATGATATTTTTCCACCAAAAATCTAAAATGCTTCTAGATTTTTCAGATTGGTTCCCAAGATATTAATATTAGGTTGGATCCTAAATCCTATTTGATTACTGTAGGGCATGCAAGAAAATAGCTCTAAGCTGCACTGTAGGTTATTAATAAGTTTAACTTCATTCACATCAAGTGTCACACGAACACTACCTAACTAACTAGGCTATGACCCAAAATTAAGTACTCATGATCTTACCGATTCTATAGGCTTGTCAAGTGATGCTTGCTCAATTTCCAAATGTCCTTCTTCATATTGATCAAAATGATTACCCTGAAAAAATAAGACTACAGTTATTTTTTCAAAAGCAGTAACTGCTGAAATTATTGACAATCTGATCAAACTAGGGGTTATTTTTAGCTTTTAATTCTTTAAAGTAAAAAACTGAAACTAGGGGCCTCCCTGGTGACGCAGCAGGTTGAGCGCCAAACTGTGAAGCATCCGCGGCACAGCAACGCGAGTTCCATCCCTGGCCAGGAAGCTGATCCACATGGGACGGCAGACCTCTCCTGCTTTGCCCACTGTTCCCCTCAGCAGCGTATTTCAGTCCATCTGCCTGTTCTGCTCCCCACTCTATCTCTGGTGAATCCTCTCACCTCTCGCGACTTTGGCCCGTACCCAGCTCTTGTGTACATTAATAAGTAAATCTTAAAAAAACACCCGAAACTGTACCATCAATTTAGACTGATAAAAACCTATAAAAACAATTTATAAGGAATACAGACCTACTAATATGAATCTTCTAACAAGCAATGAAACAGCAGTAAAACATTATCAATCATTTGAGAGATGAATTTTTTTCTTAAGCTAGCTTTATTAGGAAGATTGTAAAATTTTAAAAACAAAGGGTCATACTGTGTTTTACTTTTCATAAAAGTACTACTGTACTCAATTTTTTTATACTAAAGAAAATCATAACAATGCAAAAAAAATCTCTATTATAATGCTTTTTGATGTTGGCAACATTGCTTTTAACTAAAACATTCAACTTTAAAACATCAATTGCAACCTCCCAAAGAGGTTCAAGGAATTCAAAACACACACTCCTTCAAGTATGTCAAAAGCAGCTATTCTTCAAATGATCTGCCCAGAAAGAGGCCTGAATAATGCCATATATTGACCATAATCAAGCAAGTTTCACTGCAACTATAAAACAGTTCAACTGATCAGTGTGGACAAGTTAGGAAGTTCTCTCTAAAATGCCTTTCTCTAACATCCCTGCTCCATTAGGAAGGAAGAGTTCATAATTTGGCTTTACAGCAGATCACCAATTACTTTGGTTCTTGTTAATAAAGCAGAGGGCATGAGGATTTGGGTATCCTGATGGACCTAAATTAAAAAACTAATAATAAAGACTAAAATCTAGACTATTAAATCCAGTGAATGCACTGGTATAACAAACTGAATGTTAGCCTAACTACAAGTTACTTTGCCTTTTCAAGGTAAAATTTTAGCTGAATAAGTAAAACAATGATAAAGAGCTCTAAATATAATTTCCACACTGTACCATAAATACTAAGTTACTTGTTTCTCTTACCAGACCCTAAAATCCTTCAATGGCAAGAACTCAGCCTGTTTATAGCTTACAACCCTAAACCTTAATATGATAGCTAAACATTAAAGAACAATTAGATACAAAAATTGTGTTATTGTCGTTTAAAAAGGCCTGGAATTAGATGGTGGTGACAGTGATAGTAAACAGTGTTAATATTTATAACACCACTGTAAACTTTAAAGTAGTTAAAAATGTAGATTTTGTTGTGTGTTTTAACATAATAAGAATAAAAAGTAAAGGGCCTCCCTGGTGGCCTAGGGGTTAAGTCTTGGTGCTATCACCTCAATGGTCTGAGTTCAATACCCCATCAGGGAACTAACCCACATAACTAACAGACCTCTCCTGTCTTGCCCACTGCTCCCTCAGTAGTGTATTTCAGTGGACCTGCTCCCCACTCTGTCTCTGGTGAACTCTCTCACCCCCTGTAGCTCTGCCTACACCCCAGTTCTTCTGCACACACACACACAAAAAAAATTTAAATAAAATTGTAGCCCCTACACTCAATAATCCTTAAAAATAAAATAAAATAATTCTACTTATATTTTCATTTACCGTGCAAAAGTTTTAATTTGACATTGTTCCACTTGTTTTTAAAAATGCATTTAGTAAGTGGAGGCACAGTAGTCTGAAAAATTAACTGTCGCTAGCAGTTTCCCTACCTGAGACAGAGGCTATTAGACTAAGAAACACATCTAGATGTAAGATTTAAAGTTCTATATTCAAGTTCAGTCTCACAAAATGTCTCAGGAAAAATATTTTACAAAAAACACTACGGGCATAATTTGAATACTGCAAATCACCTTAAAAGAATAAATAATTAGGGAACAGGAAAGTGGCTGGGCCTTCCTGGTGGCTTAAGCACCGCACTATGAAGCATCTGCAGTCATCGCAACCAGTGAGTGATCCACATGGTGAGGCAGACCTCTCCTGCTGCTCCCCTCAGCAGTGTATTTCAGTCAATTTGCCTGTTCTGTGCCCTACTCTGTCTCTGGTGAATCTTCTCACTCCCATACCTCTGACCTGTACCCCAGTTCTTGTATGCATAATAAATACATCTTCAAAAACAAAAAAGAATGTGGCAATACTGTCCTCACAGTGGTTACTTTTTTTTTAAAGTATTTATTTATGCATACAAGAGCTGGGATGTAGGCCAGAGGTGTGGGGGTGGGTGAATATGTGGGTAGGGGAAAGGATTCACCAGAGACAGAGTTGGGAACAGAAAAGGCAGATCAACTGAGATACACTGCTGAGGGGAGCAGTGGGTGAGACAGGAGAGGCCTACTGCACCTTGTGGGTCTCCTCCCTGACCAGGGATTGAACTCACACTAAAGTGGCTGGCCCCCAAAGCTTCTGATTCTTAGTCCCATTTTTGCCAATATTTTACTCTATAGAAAATCCAATGATTAAAAACAAACTTTGCCTCCAGAATTCTGAAACAATATTCTCTATAGAAAGCAAAACTGGGGCCTCCCTGGTGGCGCAGTGGGTTAAGCAACGCACTATGAAGCAAACCGCAGCCACTACAGCACGAGTTCGATCCCTGCTGCCAGCCAGGGAGGGG
>JAGFMF010012271.1:756462-768005 GCA_019455555.1 Galemys pyrenaicus
CTGCTCTCTGTGGTGAAGCCTCTCACCTCCCCATACCTCTGGCCTGTACCCCAGTGCTTGTATGCATAAATAAATAAATCTTTAAAAAAAAAAAAAAAAGAAAGCAAAACTGGTAAAACAAAACCAAACCAAAAAACCTTCTAGTTATTACAAAAGACAAGGAAACAGGAAGAAATAACAATTCAATCAATGTAGCATCCTGGATGAAATCCTTGAACAGAAAAAGGACATTAGTGGGAAAAGTGGTATAATTCAAATAAGGTATCTGGCTGAGTAAACACCAGTGTCGATGTTCATTTTCTAGTGTTGATAATTATAACATGGTTATTATATGGACACCCTAGTAGGGAAAGATGGGTGAGAAGCTACCAAAACGGTACTATTTTTTAACCAATTTATAAATCTTTAATTAATTTAAAACAGAAACAAATCTTTTAGTTATGGCATAATCTTAAAGTATATTACTAAGAGAATAAAAAGCAAAATGATAAAAAAATGCTTGCCTGCTACCATGTGAAAAGTCAGAGTGGAGAACACTTGTGTATTATATATCTCTGAAGGAACCCAGTTGGAAATGATGGTTGTCTTTGAGAAAGTTAAAGTGGCTTATTTTTCATACTATGGGTCCACCTGTCCCTTTTGAATGCTGTACTAGAAAAGCAAAAAGACAAAGGGAAGAATATAATATGTGATTTCAAACCCCCAAAGAGATAAACTAGTAGTAGGAGCAGTAGCAGTAGTGATGATGATATTTTATTTGTTGCCTCTTTTCCCATCAGAAGATTTTTCAAGTCATTTTGATGACCGCTGACTTACTAAAGATCATTCTTTCCAAAAATAATCAGTATAGCATCTGATTATCTGAAAGACTCAACAGGGATTTGAAGAGATTTTTTTTTCTGCCTTACCCTGCTTTCAAAACCTCATTTAGAACTCTCAAATCCCATTAGAGCTATGAGATCATACAGGGTTATCATACAAACCAGGGCATTTTGAAAGAAAAAGGATGTGCTAACGGTAATTATACCAGGATAGAAGGTGTAACTGAAACAGTCATCCTAGTGAAAATTCACAGAACCTATGTTAGAGCATTCTTAAGATTTAGTTTTAATGACAGCTGCTTAGAACACTTATTTCCAAGGTCTAAGTCAAATATTCCTTTCCAAACACTATCTGCTTTCAGAGTTGAAATATTCATTTATGCTCATCAAAAATCTTAACATCAGTTCAAAAGGATCAGACTTCAGAAGCAATTTTACTTTTCTTTAAAAAAAAATGTTGGGGCCTCCCTGGTGGTGCTGGTGGTGCAAGGGATTAAGTACCACATTATGAAGCAGCTGCAGCCACTGCAGCACAAGTTTGATCCCCAGCTATGGAGGTAACCCACTTGGTGCTGGAGACCTCTCCTATCTCGCCTGCTGCTCCCCTCAGCAGCATGTTTCAGTCAATTTGCCTGTTCTGTTCCTCACTGTCTCTGATGAATCCTCTCACCCCCCCACACCTCTGGCCTGTACCCCAGTGCTTGCATAAATAAATAAATCTTTAAAAAAAAAAAAGAACCTGCATGGAAGTACACGTCACTACTTCCAAGCACAGACAAATGTGGAAACTTTATTATAAATTTAGCCGTGCTGATAATTTAAATATATAAACAGACAGGGAAAGGCCTAAATTTATTCATATAAGTGGAATCTTGTTATTTGCTAACTAGTACCCATTATGGCATTTGCATAATCCCAGTTTTCCCCATGATAATTAGATAATAATTAGGGTGAAATTACAGTCAAAAGAAGAAACTATCAGGACAGTGCTTTGAAGATCACAACTAACAGCTCATATTCTTAAATAGCAAAACACTATATTTAAGATTCTTATTCTTTCAGTCATCCTAGAACTATAAATATATAATTCAATTGCAAAAAATATAATGAAAAATATTAATCTTAGTTAACAAAGTTGGTAGATCTAAAGATTCTGAAAAATAGTTAAATTATTAGTATGTGGATTATACAGACTAAAGTTTTAAATACTGCCTAACTTTTCCCATCTAGACTTGCTATGAGCCAAGTTTAAAGTAGGTTTATCTTTAGCAGTATACTCTACCACTCATGTTAGGCCTATCTTTTAGCCCTTCACTCTGGCTATTAAGCTGAATAATGTTAAGCTATTAAGAGACATTCCCGCCTTTCTCTGTTCCAAATTTCTCCAATCAAAATTTATTGATTGTATAGTATTGGCAATTATTTTCTTAGAGATCATCAAACGTCAGTAAGTGGGTATTTTCATTGTATCCCTACCTCACAATGCAAAAACATAACTAAACTTTATAAATTCAAACTTATAATGATGTAATGATATGCACAAAGCAATGTTTGGTACACAGAGCCAAATAGCATAGCTTCATATTCCATCAACAAGCAAAACTAATCTTCCTCCCTCACCTAAGGAATAAAATTTCTGTCTCCCTCTCCCCTACACATTCAAACTAAGCTAATTCTAGTGCTATCCTAAACAATTCAGAAAGAAAATGCCTCAGGAGGAAAAGCCTACCCAATCTGGGCGGTTATACTTTACCACTTTGTTACTACACTTAAAATTTATTTTTATTTTGAAAGTGGACATAACCACCACTGTGATCAACACCTCAAATCTCCTAATCCTTCACTATTGTTTTTGTAATCATATCATCTGATTTACAATGACTTCTAGTATGAATATGAAAACTAAAGATCCCTTCAGAGATACCAGAATCAATCACTACCATTTGTTAGCTGTATAACCTTGGGTAAATTACCAAACCTCCTTCTAGTCCTAGCTCTGTTTCCCAGTTGTAAAATCCAAATTATTACACTACAGTATTATTGCACAGATTGTGAGGTTTAAAGAAGTACAAAATGGGGACTCCCTGGTGGCTTAAGCACCACACTATGACGCTATTGTAGCCACGGCCTTATGAGTTCAATCCCGGGCCAGAGAGCTGACCCACATGGTGCAGCAGACCTCTCCTGCCTCTCCCACTGTTCCCCTCAGCAGTATATTTCAGTCAATGTCTTGTTCTACCCCCCACTCTGTCTCTGGTGAATCCTCTCACCCCCTACACCTCTGGTCTGTACCCAGTTATTGTATGCATAAATAAATCTTTTAAAAAAAATAGAGGTACAAAATAATGAATTACTATTTTAAAGCACTGCTGAAACCAGAATAAATTCACTTACTATATTTAATTCTATGTAAATTGGTAGGAAAGATAATTGGCTAGCAATCTCAGCAAATAACTAAGAAGTGAAAACATTACACTGGGTCAAGGACTTGAGCATATCCACACTCATCTAAAAATACACAAACACCTGTTAGACATATCAAATTTTCTGGATAATTTGTCTAGAACAAGAAAGGATTCCCCCAAAAAAGCACTATAGTAAAACCTAGTAACTTTTTAAAATCCCATAGGAAAAATCAACCTTTTCCAGAAATGCATACAAAAATACAGCAAACATTGCTTAGGCATTCAAAAAGATAGAAAGACAGTAGTTAGGAATTCCTCTGGGACTCACAGTAATGTATATTTCTTTTACAACTGGCTGATATGATAGATCTCTATTCACACTCTTTGACAAAAATTCTGCAGATTCACAGAAAACCAAGTATGTACAATGTATCACACAAAAGGAAATTCAACTAAAAGTCAATCACCACATCTAAATTTGTTAACAGAGAAGTTTCCACATTTGTCCTATGCTTGCAGGCAGAAATATATTATATTGTTCATATATTTGACAATCAGCAACCACAGGAAAAGTTACATCTTAGGAGAGATCAAGGTTCAAAGTTGAGTTTACAATGTGCCATCAATTTCCTGAAGCTTCCTCAGCTTCCATGTCTATAAAATATAGAATTACCACCACCTGTTTTGGATGATTACACTCAACTACCATCTTATATCTTTTCCAGTTCATTCCCTCTAGTACTCCCACTCCAACTATTCCCAAACCCCACCAGAACATAAAATTCATTGATTCAGCTTTTCTATAGGTCCCTCATCCCTCCACCCCAAACAAAAATCTTCATTTATCTCTCCACCAAGCTTTAAATCACAAGGTCCATTATTATAATCACTCCCTTGTATACACCTTCTACTTGCCTGTATCACATTAACTCTGGTTTAATGAAGACTAGTTACCACAGTTTTAATCACAAATACAGCACACCTAACACAACTATCTAAACAAATGTTGCTGTTTTAAGAATTGATCTGATATATATCCTCCTGCTTAAACACCTTAGTCAGTACATTTCCCTCTCACAGAATTAAAATAAAATTTTTGGAGTGCTAGCTTTCATTTTTCCTCCATGCCCACTTATGCTGAAAAACAAATTCTGCTCATACCTTTATGCTTTTACCCTGCTGCTTTTTTGTCTCCATCTGAATGTACTCCCATTCTTTTCCTTTTCACAAATGCAATCCCATATTTCAAGTTCCAGCTTAAATGCTAACTTCTGCATAAAGGTCCAGTTAACCCACTTGAAGCATTCTCTCCTTCCTGAGAGTTTTGCATTTACTGACTATATTAATCATTGATAATCATGCTGGTCCTATGAGTAGTAAATATTATTAGTTTTGTTATCACTCCACATAGAAAGTTCTCTGAAAAATAACACATATTAACCAACTTCCCCCACATACTCGGACACATATATCTTAGTATAAACATTGTTCAAATACTGTTTTATTTAACAATCTTTTCAAAAATTAGTTTACATTCTCAAATGTTCTCAAAGTCTACTTTTTATTCCATACATTAAATTTTATATACAGCACTAAATGTATTTGTTAACTCTCAAAGAAATCATTTAACATGAGACAGTACAGTATATTCATACAGCCTAGTCCTAGTGAAATTTTTCATTGTCTAATATAACATGCATTAAGCACATTTGTATGGACTTCTATAGTTAAATAAACAATTCACTTTTTATTACTGGAAAATCATCACATCTTCTGGTATTCACTGCAATATCAAATCAATGCCTTCTTTCAGTATTTGTGGTGGTCATGTGTAATTCACTTGGTAATTACCATGAGTCAGCTTTCACTTAATACTAAATGGCAATGCTAATAAGAAAATTAATGCCAGACATACAAGCAAAAGTACCAAGTTGTTTCAGAGAAAGATTTTTAAACAGAATTTAATAACTGGATACCTACTTCAAATTGGAATCCATTTTCATAAATAAAATATTAAAAACTAAGTCACAATAACAAAGATAAAATCTCTATGCAGATTTCAATTGGTACTTCAAAAATCTCACTTTTACTACTCCTTTTCAGAAAATGACCATCCTTACTACAACAACACTTTTCTTCATTTTATCCTTTATCCGAATAGCAATTATACGAAAACATATTTCAGCCATGAAGCAGCACAAGCAGGACAGTTCATTATATATATTTGAAAATATTTATCACACAGAATTTCATTCTGGTTATATAACATAAAGACCTGAGAAAATGCCAGAAGAGAACACCTCTGCAGTATTTCAGTGAGAATTAAATAAAAGCTAAGAATACAACAGACTTTTTCCTGTAATTTTGATGGCACTGAAACTGCCCTAAAATATCAGCCTTGTATTTGTTTCTTCTAGGTCTCCCATGCCTACTTTCAAAATGAGTTTAAGTATAGGGGCCTCCCTGATAGCCTAGGGGTTAAGTCTGTGCTACCACAGTGGAGGCCCACCACAATCATCTGAGTTCCACCCCCAACCAGGGAGCTGACCCACATGCACAGCAGACCTCTCCTGCTTTGCCCACTGCTCCCCTCAGCAGTGTATCTCAGTCAATCTGCCTGTTGTGCTCCCCACTCTGTCTCTGGTGAATCCTTTCACCCCCCTCTGCAACTCTGGCCTACACCCCAGTTCTTGTATACATAAATAAATCAATCTTAAAAAAAAAGGTATATCATCACATCTAGCCCTATGATCACAGCTCTTGAAGACTCCATTCTTCCTCCAATGCGGCTTCTCTTTCTCTTTGATGTTATTGATATGTACTATATTTTTTAAATGCCTTTTGCCTTAAAGACCAATAAGGAGCCTGCCTCTTCATATAGCTCTCACTTTTGTCCTGCTGAACCCTTGAGAATTACAAACTGATACACTATTACATTTGTTAAAAACCATGCCAATTCATCATCAATATTTTGAAATTTGTATGACCTTAGTTCCAATCCTAGATTAGTAATGATTTTGCATAAATTTCAGTATCCCAAGCAAAACTGATATTGATTTTCATAACTAGTGGCATCTCTTATAGATGGGAGAGAAACTCAAGAAACAGATTCTAATACTTGCCCATGTGTCATCTCTGTCACGTCTGCATTAGAATACCAACTCTATTACATAGTACGTTATGAAAAATATGCCTGTGACTTAAATAGTTTAAAACTATAAACCTCCTTAATAGTTTCAATAATCAGTTGAAGGTCACACCCTTGTATCATATATGAAACACAAAGAGGGATTCTATAAACATACTACATAAAAATAAATACATTACTTGCTTATAGTTATTTACTATTATCATTTATAAAGATTACAGAAAATTCTTGGGCAATTTTTATATATTTTTACTATAACCTTTAAGATAACATCTGTTTATCTCATTTTATAACTCACTGCTCTATTTTCATTAGTTCCTTTTCATTAGAAATTTAATGCAGAGGAACACATAAAAACAGAAGGAATGTGGGCCTCCCTGGTGGCACAGTGGGTTAAGCAACTCACTGTGAAGCAAACCGCAACCACTGCAGCACAAGTTCGATCCCTGCCTCCAGCCAGGGAGGGGACCCACATGGGGTAACAGACCTCTCTAGCAGACCTCTCCTGCCTCACCTGCTGCTGCCCTCCGGAGCGTGTTTCAGTCCATCTGCCTGTTCTGCTCCCCGCTCTGTCTCTGGTGAATCCTCTCACCTCCTGCGACTCTGGCCTGTACCCCAGCTCTTGTATGCTTAAATAAGTAAATCTTTTTTTAAAAAAAATCACTTTAAAAAAAGAAAAACAAGAGGAATGAGTCTACTTTAAATCATCAGTCCTCTGTACTTAAAAACACTGAAGAACATTTCCTCACTAGCATCGGCTGCATCATCATTAATAACTGCGCAACTACTAAATGCTAAGCAGTATATTTTAACACCAAATAGCTGTATATCACTGTACTAGCAAACCTGTAATTCAATGTTGAATGCACCTATATTTTAAATTATCTCACATATTTTTCCTTCTACAAAGAACATTTTCATCTGTAAACAAATATGGCATAATATAGTAAATGTAATACATGTAGGCAGAAGTTGTCTCATTCAAAAACTGAGGTCATATTCTTAAAGGAGTAGTTAAAATTCTTAAAACATTTTAAAAAAATACATTGGCCTAGGTTAAAAATATTTCCAAAGATAAAATACCACTTAAAAAGGCTACACAAAAGAATGCCTAGTCTAAAACAACAGTTAACAATATATCCACTATGACACAGTCTAGTTAGTTTATCACTGTCAGAAGCCTCCCTAGAAACCTTTGGGAGACCTACCAGTACAGATATGGACAAAACAGAACAGAGTAAAAGCTGTAATTGTATCACCCTTCTAAAAGCTCATTTATTCTTTGTGACCTATAAGTTTATTCTCCATATTCATGACTCAGTTATACAATAGCTATGTGAAGTACATAATTGCCAGCAGAGATAACGGTCATGAACATGTTCAAAAGTCAAAAAGCCGGAGTCTGAATTCAGGCTCTACCATTTACCAGCTGCTGACCAGGTTATTTAATGCTCTGTGCCTCCGCTACCTCATTTGAAAATAGTACATACTTTGTAGACTTATTGTCAAGGTTATGAGACAATACATGTAAAGCCCAGAAATAGCCTTTTGTTATTTTAATGAAGTCATCAAATTTTTTAAATGTGTCCCTGGTAATTACCCTTTATATTCATAAATGCTTAAGAGGCATGCCACAGTTAAATTCATTACAAAAAAATATCTTTGGAAGTTTAGGTGTCCACAGAATTTAATAGTGACTCCACCACAAACTCCATACTAAGTTCAAGGAACAATGCTAAAACTCTCCCAAATCTACACTTGACCATGAATTGGCAAAGAGCAAAACTTAACAATTCCAAGCTATCTTGCAAAATCAAAGGCAAAGAAAATGATAGTCACCTAGAATTTAACAAAGATGCACAGCAAAATTTATGTGCATTTTTTATTCAAAGCAACAGGATAAAAGCACTGTTTGGAAACCTACTTTGGACTTGTTTTACAGTGTATTCAATAGCTTCACCTTGTTTATCACTTAAAATCTTAGGAGATCACATTTAATTTTGAATAACCTGACCTTGAAAAATGTTTCAGATACCTTATACTCTGGAACATTCTAGTACATTATATTTTCTTTCCAGTAACTTTATTTTTTTTTAAAGATTTATTTATTTATGCATACAAGCACTGGGGTACAGGCCAGAGGTGTGGGGGTGGTGAGAGGATTCACCACAGAGAGCAGGGAGCAGAACAGGCAGATCAACGGAAGCACACTGCTGAGGGGAGCAGCGGGCACAGCAGGAGAGGTCTGCTGCACCATGTGGGTCCCCTCCCTGGCCGGCAACAGCTGCAGTGACTGCTGTTTGCTTCATAGTGCGTTGCTTAACCCACTGCGCCACCGGGGAGGCCCTCTTTCCAGTAACTTTAAATCAAAAAATATCATTAATGAAATTTATTTTCCCTTTATTTAAACATCCAGAAAAAAATACTTTAAGAATTTTAATGAATCTTTTTAAGAAATGTCAGCATATTTGCAAAAATATTTATATATTGCAATTGCCCAAAAGGTTTCCATTCCCAATACACTATCTATCCATGATGCTAGGGATCTGAATTTAAAAAAAAAGTCCTGACTGACCCAAAACAGCAATTGTTATTCCAATATAAGCAGGAAATAAATTCAAAATATATAGTACTTTCAAAGGACTAGCAGGCAACCAAAAGAAGATTTTATGTAAGCCTAACTAAAGCATCAGAAGAGAAAGTCATCTTAGCATTCTCAATTTTCTCAAGTGGCAGCATTCGTACTCAACTACCCAATTTTCAAAATCTTCTTTCAAGACCCTGCAATCCTGTTTGGTTTTAAGCTGAAAATTTGAGGTTAAGTCCTTTTCCCTCCAAACTAAACAGTCCCGTATTATCTATTTTTGAATTTAATTAGGTCACCTTGAAATTCTCTATTCTGGAAAGCACTTGGAGGTTTTGGTCATCAACGTGTCTCTAAAATATTACCAATAATGCCCACATATCTTGCAGCCGTCAAGTATTATGGCGCAAGCTAACAACAACAAAACAACCCCTAACTTTGTCGGGGGTTCAAAGGCAAATACAGAATGCTTCTAACTTCTCTGGACCTGCATTATCTTAAACACCTTGAGATCCTGTATTGCGCTGCAGATAAACAGTAGGCGCATGATCACAAGGCTTTTTCAACAGCCCCCAGATCCCTTACTGCTGCAAAACTTCTCATAAGCGTTCTACGCACTAGACTGTTAACAGTGCTGGATTAACTGCTTTACCTGTTTATTTACCGACCCAATGATCTCGTGGAGTTTAAACCCCTCAATCCGCCTTCTGAAACATCTCAAAGGTATCCCCGTGGTAGTTTGCGGAAGATCTACAGCAGAGTAAAAACTTGACTTCTGATGCTCATCCCCTGACCCAAATTGCTGTTGCCAGGATATGCGGTAGTAATGCGGAGGTTTGAGGCTGAGAATGTATTTTGTAATCGAAATAATCAGTCTCTACTATAAATCTCTTTTGGTCTGTGCTTCACAGGAAGTTACTTTAAAGAGCGAGAAGATGAGTTATCTTAATTTGGTCTTTACCGCCCCCCCCCCATGTTTGCCATTACAAGGACGTTTTTCCATAAATTTGCGGCTGAAGAAAAAAGTCTTTCTCCGTTACGAAAGGGATGACCATTTTGGCACTAGCTAGCACACGCTTGGAAAGTCCACTAATCACTACGCTTATCAATCTGCTTTCCAGGGAGGATCTGGGGTTAAGCTTACGCAGACCACAGTCTTGTAACTTACGGCTTTCCAAGCCCAATTAACAGCCTAAGAACAACAGCAACATTTACACCCGGGGGAAATCTCAACGTCTGACTAAGCAAGAAGGCGTGTGAGAGCTAAAGCACCCTCTGCCAGGCTAAGAGATGGAAAAACAGACAATGAAAGAGATTTATTTATTATAGAGAGGAAAGGCGGTGCAGGACCCCAAGAGCCGTGCCAGCGAAATCCGGGAGATCCGGAGTCCCGGACCGGGCGACACTAGCCCCGCGTCCTCCCAGGCCAATCCTCTTCCCCCCTGGGGGCCAGCCTTGAGCCTTCGCAGGCAGGGCAGACCCGAGGGGCGCACGCAGCACCCCTGAGCCGCCAGGGACTTCCGAAAGTGGAAGCCCAGAAAGACCGAAGCCGCCAACCCGGCCGCTTGAGTTTAAGACGCAAGAGAACAGGGGATGAGGGGAGATGCGGCCTCGCCTCAAGCTGGGAGGCCCTGGGAGGAATCGGAGGCGGGCGAAGAGCGAGCCGGTTCGTAAGGGAGCAGAGCCTGGAAGGAAAAAGAGGTGGGCGCGGGGGAAGAGGCGGTTCCGGTTCTGCCAGCGCCTTCCCCGGATCCTCGGCTACGCCCGTGTTTACCTGAAAGTCTCGGTCCTCGTTGAAGCGGGAGAAGCGGTCCGCCATTTTGCCGCCTTCACTCCTTTCAGGACGACGCTCTCTGGTTCGCTCCTTCCCTCCGCGACACCCGCCCCCTCGCTCCCCTCCCCGTTCCCCGCCTACTCCCACGCCCACCCGGCGCGCGCAGGCGAGGGAGAAAAGAGGCGAGAATGCTCGTCCTGACGGTAGCACCGCCCGCGCAAGCGCCTTTCAGCCCTGGAGGCGGAACCTGCCCTCGCGTCTCCGCTCGGCGCGCGGCCCTGAGCGACCCCGGCGGGCGCGCGTGCGCAGTCGCCCCGGAGGGCCGCAAGCGCTTCCGGAGAGAAAGGTCATGGCGCCACGGTGCGCGGGGTCCGGATGTTTTTCACCTGTTCCCTTCCCCAAGCTGTCCTTTTTTGTTCTTTGATTCCTGTGTTTGAAAAGCCCATCCGCTGCTTTATACACCAAGTACAAGCATAATGTGTTGGCGGAAAACGCGGATTTTAGGGCCAGATTACTTCGTTTTACATCCCGGTTCTCCCGGTGGATTAAAGGGTGACTGAGCCAAGGAAAGTTACCTCGCTCCTAAGACTTAATGTTCCTATAAGACACACAAAGTGCATTCCTACGTACATAATATAACTCCCTAATTTTATATATTAGTGAATGTTAAAGGAAAAAATTCCGGGTGCAGTGGTGAGAGGATGTTCTCTTTTTTTTTTTTTTTTTAAAGATTTATTTATGCGTACAAGCACTGGGGTACAGGCCAGAGGTGTGGGGGGTGAGAGGATTCACCACAGAGAGCAGGGAGCAG
>JAGFMF010012271.1:778168-791943 GCA_019455555.1 Galemys pyrenaicus
CTGCCTGTTCTGCTCCCCACTCTGTCTCTGGTGAATCCTCTCATCTCCCTGGACTCTGGCCTGTACCCCAGCTCTTGTATGCATAAATAAATAAATCTTTAAAAAAAAAGATTAACTGAGGATAAAGAATTAAAATATGACATAAATCATACATGAAGTTAAAGTGTTCTATGGTCAAAGAGGAAAGTAAGTAAAGGTACGGATTAACTTTGGATATATATTGTAGTTTTTAGGGTACAAGCCAAAACAATGTGCCCTATATGTAAAAATAAGATACAATTTGTAGGGTACTCACTAAAAGAATAGAAACAAAGTATGAAAATGGCAATAAGCCTGGTGTGAGCCATTTGGGATTCAGTCAAACCTATCACATCATCTCATTATCTGGGATTCATGTCACTGGACAAAGCAGACAGAGATTATACAACCCACGGCAGACCCCTGATTTGGCCTGATTTGGCCTACTCTTTTCACATGTCTCCTTCTGTCCCTCTTCAGGTATGCAGGCTCTCTCAGGGCCACAGCAGTGCACCATCCTGCTTCTGGGGAGCTGTGTGTCCAGGAAAGGAGGCTGGAGATGGAAACCAGAGTCCAGCCACCAGGGACTGGTAAGTCAGACTCAGGAGCTCCCCCCACCCCCTCGCCAGTGCCAACTGCAGAGGAAAGTCATTGAATGGTTTAAGTTGCTATGCAGAATGGATTGGAAGGAGATGTGGAAGCAGGCAGCTACTCCAGTGTTCTCCCTGAAAGACAATGAGGATGGCGTACGGTTGGCCAATGTGACAGCAAATGGAGATGACTGGATGTGGGGCCAGGAGAAGAGAGGAGCCCAGGAAGTTGAGAGGCAGAGGTCCAGGGGCTTGCCAGGCTCCTGAGAACAGGTGATTGAGCAAAGGCTCAGACCAGATCCATCCTTTCGTGAGTGCCTGAGACACACTGACACATGACTACAAACATAGGCAGATGGAACCAGTCTACCGTCAGGAGGCCCGGATTTGGCTTCTTCAACCTGCATTTGCCAGTTGAATCTACAAGAGGCCAAGTTCTCTGGGGAAAAAGTATCAGGGAGATATGGGAACCCTGGGACACGCCTGAGCCAGCATGTGGAAGTGGACCTAGCAGGGAGCAGAGCCTGTGGATTCCAGCACAGCCATTAACAGACCACCGGGTTTGCCAGTGCCTGATCTTGGCCTCTCCTAATCTCTCCGAGCCTTAGCTTCTGTGGTGGACAGACGCTGAGATGTCCCACTTCCCAGCATTCACGTCACTGTGAGTCACCTTTCCTGGACTGTGGGTGGAATTATGACTTTCTTCTAACCAGTAGAAGATGGCAAGGAGATGTGCTGTAACAGCCCCTCACCTCCCTGTGTTACAATATAGAAAGCACCTCTCTGGCTCACTCACGCCAAAGACACTCCTGCTGGCTTGGTGAAGCAAGTGGCCAGAGTAGGCCTGATGGTCAACTAGCCCAGGTTGTAATACCCAGTTATTCAGTCCCATGCTAATCGAGGTGTTCTTGTGGAGGGACTTTATAGATGTGGTTAGTGTCTACAACCAGTTGGTGATTTGTGGCAACGTGGTGGGCTTCGTTCAGTCAGTTAAAGGGCCTTAAGAACAAAACAAGTTTCTTTGAGGAAGAAAGTCTGCCTCAAGACTACAGCATCAGGAGCCTCCCTGGTGGCGCAGTGGGTTAAGCAACACACTATGAAGCAAACCTCAGCCACTGCAGCACAAGTTCGATCCCTGCCACTGGCCAGAGAGGGGACCCACATGGCACAGCAGACCTTTCCTGCCTCGCCCGCTGCTTCCCTCAGCAGTGTGATTCAGTCAGTCTGCCTGTTCTGCCTCCCACTCTGTCTCTGGTGAATCCTCTCACCTCCCTGGACTCTGGCCTGTATCCCAGCTCTTGTATGCATAAATAAATAAATCTTAAATAAAAAAAAAAAAAGACTACAGCATCAGCTCCTGGGTTTGCTGGCCCCCACAGTTGTGTGAGTCCACTATTTGGAAGAAAGACCTCCCACTGGGAAAGCCCATGCAGACAGGGAAGGGCTTTAGCCCACAGAGAATAAGAAGCTGGCATCCTCAGTCCTAAACCCTCAAGGAAATGAGCCCTTCCGACCCCTGATCAAATTTGGAAACAGACTCTTCAAACTGCCAGATGTAGGCAGGTAACTTAAAGCTCTCTGTGCCTTAGTTTCCTCATCTGTAAAATAATAGAAGACTAGCACCTGGTGCATAGTTAGGCTATATAAAAATTAACTGCTATTACTATTAATACTGTTATTATTATTTTCCTCTAACTTGTAGCCCTATAACTCCAAAGGATTCTGAGCTGAAATTAATAGTCCAGGGCCTCCCTGGTGGTGCAAGAGGCTAAGCACCGTACTATGAAGCCTCTGCAGCCACTGCAGCATGAGTTTGATCCCTGACCAGAGAGCTGACCACATGGAGCAGCAGACCTCTCCTGCCTCCCTGCTGCTCCCCTCAGCAGTGTGTTTCAGTCAGTCTGCCTGTTCTGCTCCCCACTCTGTCTCTGGTGAATCCTCTCACCCCAACACCTCTGGCCGGTACCCCAGTTCTTGTATGCATAAATAAAATCTTTATAAAAAAAAACAACTATGAGTCCACATGTATCCACCCCAACTGAAAAAATTAAAATGAACTAACACATTAGAGGTTGCCAGTTTATGGTCAGTTACCCGTATTATTGCCCAAGAATTATTCTGTATAATCTCTTTAGGGGTGTCTGTGGGGTCAGGAACCACCTTAGTATCTAGCACAGAACCTTTGCTGCAGACTGCTGTTACCCTCTCCCCTAAACTCCACTTCTACTTTCCTTTGCTGCTGCCCCAGGCACCCTCACGTCCAGCAGAGGGCGCTGTGGCCTCAAAATGGAACTGCCGTCTCCAAGGAGGCTGGTCTGCGGCGGGAGGGTACCTGCAAGGGGGGTGGGCCTGACTCCAATTAGGCCCTTTGTCCCCTTTCTGTACACACTCAGCAAACTCCCTATCGCCCGCTGCCGGCTGGGTTTCCAAACCGCACCCTGCTCCTGCGAAGCGCTTTCTGAAGGCCCCAGCTCTCCAGACCTCCTTTCTTTGAACCCCAGAAGCTTCATTTCAGCAATGAATCATTCAGGCCTCTGTTGCTCAGTTAGTGTTTCCAAATTCCATGGCAGCACAGCTGTAAACCTTGGTCTGGCCCTCTCAGGAGCCTTCTGCCAGCCACCCACAGCCTTCTCCTCTTAGGTCCTGTTCCGACTTTTCCAGACAGAATTTGCTCACCCCGCCCAGCATACTTCTGCCTTGAACTGCTGCCGGGCAAAGGACTCTGTTTGAGCTCACAGTTGTTTGGGCCCAAGGTTAGCATCCTGCAGAGATGAAGACAGCCAGCCGTTGTTGAGCACCTACTGTGTGCCAGACATTCATTCTAAGCACCACACATAATCCTCACAACATGAGGCTTGTTAGCCCCCATTTTACAGAGGAGACAGTTAAGGCACAGAGTGGCCAAGGAACACATCTAAGATTGCACAGCTACTGATTTGCTACCATTCAGATCTAAGCAGTCTTGTTCCAGCGGTGCGGGTTAAGGCACTCTCTGGACTACTCTAGGGGAAGGACTGGGGCACCATTCCTGATTGCTGGGCTGAGCCGTCCAGTTATAGTCACAGTGACCACTGAGCTGAAGACTAACCAAAACTGAGATAGGCTTTGCAAGTGTGAAACACACGCCAAATCGTGAAGACTTAATCTGAAAAAATATACATGTAAAATCTAGTCCTCATACTTTTTATATCGACTACATGTGGAAATGATCATATTTTGGATATATTGAGTTAAATAAAATATATTATCAAAATCAATTTCACCTGTTTCTTTTTCTTTTTTTTTTAATGTGGCTACTAGAACATGTTTAATGGCATTGGTGGCTTAAACTTTTATTTCTGTTGGGGAGAGTTTTAGGATTTCTCAGCCCAGTGGAAGGATAGGCAAGCTCTCAAAGAACCGTGAAACGGGTACGGTTTTCTTTCGGAGAAATGAGAACAAAGTCGAGCAGGAGCCCAGGGAAGCCTTCGCCTTGGAGGCGGTTTCCAGTCAGGATACGTGCCGCCCGCCGGAGAGAAGAGCAGCCTGGGCAGCAGAAGCCAGCGCAGCAAAGCAGATCAGCAGCTGGGCAAGCAGAGCAGGGGGCTGGGGCATCTGGGCTCCCGCTCTGCCAGAGGGAGAGGGAGCCCAGGCTGGTCTGAGGGGTGGGGTGGGGCAGTGGGTGCCTGACCAGCCCCTTCCACTTTCCTATCCCTTCCCAGGTCCTCTCTCTTGCTGCTCCAGGAGGCGATGGCGGTGAACAAACTCCTGAGAAGAGGTTGGCTGGGGCAGGATGGCTCTTGAGGAGAGTTTCCTGCCTCTGGTCCCCAACTGCTTCCTGCCCAGTGCTCCAAACACTTGACCCCCATTAAATTCCTTCCTTTCGGCCCTCCCTGGTGGCGCAGTGGATTGAGCAGCTCACTATGAGGCAGACCATAGCCACTGCAGCACGAGTTTGATCCCTGCCACCGGCTGGGGAGGTGACCCACATGGTACAGCAGACCTCTCCTGCCTCGCCCCGCCCGCCGCTCCCCTCAGCAATGTTTCTGTCAATCTGCCTGTTCTGCCCCCTGCTCTGTCTGGTGGATTCTCTCACCTCCCTGCACCTCCCTGCACCTGTACCCCAGTGCTTGTATGCATAAATAAATAAATCTAAAAAAAAAATTCCTTCCTTTCAGGGAGGAGGGTGGCCATGAGGGCCTCTCAAGCTTCCCAGGTCCAGAGACTCAAACACCTCAGCAGCTAAGGGAGGCGGGACCATAGGCGTCAAGGGTTAGCCTCCCTAGGCCCTTCTGGACCTGGAGTCCAGGCATCTCACTGAAGACTCCTGGAAGACAGGCTTTGGGAGCCCAGCCACTCTCCCCTGAGAGGATGCCCTCTCTTCCCTTTCTGTGGTACCCTCAGTTCTTCTTCATCTATGGGGTACTTTTTCTTCCCAAAGAGGTTGGGGGTTTCTGAAGGGAAAGGGGAGCTTATGTGAAAATAATTCAGAGTAATTCCTTGCCACCTGGGCCACCATGGGATTTAGGGTTTCCTCCCTAGTTCTGATTTGAGAGTGTTACAGGGTAACCCCAACATCCGTAAAACCTATTTGTGGAGTTTGACATCCTTTCCCCCCAATAAGAGGAGGCTCCAAGGATGAGAGTTTTGGAAGCCAGACCATTTTTACTTCCCAAGCTTAAACCATGCCATCTCCCCACAGTTGCATGGATAATACCAATATTTATTTATTTATTTTTAAGAGATTTATTTATGTATGCATACAAGAGCTGGGCTACAGGCCAGAGTCCAGGGAGGTGAGAGGATTCACCAGAGACAGAGTGGGAGGCAGAACAGGCAGACTGACTGAAACACACTGCTGAGGGGAGCAGCGGGCGAGGCAGGAAAGGTCTGCTGTGCCATGTGGGTCCCCTCTCTGGCCAGTGGCAGGGATCGAACTTGTGCTGCAGTGGCTGAGGTTTGCTTCATAGTGTGTTGCTTAACCTACTGTGCCACCAGGGAGGCACCAATAATATCAATATTTAAAGTGGGGAGAAGGGTCACCCCAAACAACTCAACTCATCTCAGCCCAATAAGGAACCTACTGGTCTGCCTCTAAGTCACGTTTGCCCTAATTCTTCTATTAAACCCTGGAGACCAGGGGCCTCCCTGTTGGCACAGGGTTGATTCTCAGCACAATGGAGCTATGGGCAGCCACTGAAGCCTGAGTTCGAGTCCCAGCCAGGGAGCTGACCCCATGGCGCAGCAGACCTCACCTGCCTTGCCCACTGCTCCCCTCAGCAGTGTGTTTCTATTGATCTGACTGTTCTGTTCCGGGCTCTGTCTCTGATGAATCCTCTCACCCCTTCCCCCCCACATCCCAGGCCTATACCCCAGTTCCTGGATACTAGGAGATGCCCCCACCAGCATCATAATAGTCAGGAATCTTACTTCCCCAAAGAAATTGCTTGGGGGCTGAGATAATCCCAGAGAAGCCTGTTCCCTTACCTTGACTTGTCACTTATTACCAGCTATCCAGAGCCACCTCCCACATAGCCTTTAAAAAGCCAGGGCGTGGTGACCTCCCTGGTGCACAAGGGGTTAAGCACCACACGATGAAGCATCTATCAGCTGCTGCAGCACTAGTTTGATAGAGTTTGATCCCTGCCATTGGCCAGGGAGGGGACCCACATGGTGCAGCAGACCTCTCCTGCCTCACCCCCTGCTCCCCTCAGCAGCGTATTTCAGTCTATCTGCCTACTCTGCTTCCCACTCCCTCTCTGGTGAATCTTCTCACCCCTCGTCTGCCCCGGACACTTCTGGCCTGTACCCCAGTTCTCGAATTATTTAAAAAAAAAAAAATGCCAGAGCAGAATTCCCTAGGAGGATGAGATATTCTCCTATAGGGATGCAGGGCACTCAGTCTCCATCCATGGGTAAAGGAAGGCCCTCTGGGTGCAAACAGGGACAAGGTCCACAGTGCAAACCTAGTAGGGAACCACCTCCCAAAATCGCCTCCAGAACACCCCCACTATACTAGGGCTCCCCCTGGTGGTGACAGAAGAAAATCTGGCAGAGACTTGGACAGCAGGGAGGGAAGGGCCCTGCAGGAAGTGGGGAGCGGTTGCTCTGATGGAGGTAAAGGTCCTGGAGACTAGCCAGAGATTCTCTCTCCTCTTCCTTCACTTGTATCCCTGCTTCTGCCTCCTCTGGGTTCAGACACTAAGGAGGATGATTCAAGTGAGTCTAAAAGAGGCCCTGGGACCCTCTCCTCTTCTCCCAACTGTGCTATGTTCTCCCCGCGTGGCTGTTGTTGAATACCCGCTCTGGGCCCCAGTCCTACAGGGAAGTCCCCTGAATGGAGAGTCCAAGTTGCAGCATCAAGGGTTAGGCCAGCAGAGGAGGTATGTATGAGTCCCCAGCTTGATCTGAGGCAGGGCTCGCTCCCTTTGCTCACTACCCCAAGCCCTGATGGGATCCATCTCATGCTTCCCCAACTCTCCCCCACCCCCTTCACAGCCTCAGTTCTCAATCTCACCTCCCTCCTGTGGATCCAAAACTAAGCCTGCTCTGGTGGTGACAGGTGGGAAGATAAGAGGGAAGGGCAGTGTGGGTTGAGGAAGGGGTCCCCTAACCTGGTTTATCCTAGTTTCACCCCCACACACACCCAAACTGCCCTAGGTTTGGGCCCTCTGGGTGCTGCTTTGTGGAATTCCAAGGAAGCTGGCAGACTAGTTGGAAAGCTGGGGGTGGGGCGGTGAGGGAGGAGGGGGAAGGGAGGCCAGGTTTGGGAGGTAGGGGCTAGGCCCCCTCAGCCCCGTGGGTTGCAAAGAATTGCTAATTGCAACTAAACGAGAGGACTCGGGTGGGGGAAGGGGCAGTTTCTCGGCTGTCAGGGGCTACCGCCTCTTTGAGTGCCCGGGGAAGGCCAGGCCAGCCCGCTCTTCTCATGTAAAGCAGCTTTTTGTCTGGGGGAGCCAGGGTTGGGGCCAGGGGCTGGGGAAGGGGCCCAAGCCATTAGCAAGCTTCTTGTTCCCCAGAAAAGAAGAAGGGTGCCGAGGCCTCCTAGGAGTGAGGACACCCCCTCCTCCACTTTCAAACTTTTTATGATGGGGCTTGATGGGGTGCTGCCCAGCAGAATGGGGTGGGCCTGGGATCCCAGCACCCCCCTGGCGGGGCTGTGGGAAAAAAATGAGCACAAAGAAGGGGGCTGGCCCATCGGGGTTGGGAGAAGGGGCAGCGCTGATCCAGGGATGCCCTGAGCTCAAAGTACTTATTGCAGGAACCCCATCTCCCCCAATGTGACCACAAATCTAGATAGCTGGGCCCTCGCTTCAGAATTCCTCACTGTGCAACCCACTCTGAACCTTTTGTGCTCTGGAAAGTGGAAAGGGACTTGAGGAGCGGCCTGCCCCCCTGCCTGAGCCCAACCATGGAAGAAAAGGAATTGGAGTCGCACCTCTGAAGAAATCCTCTTAACATAGGAACAAGAGTGTTTCAGACCCTGGGGCCACAAAACCTTGTAACTCGGATGTCCCATTTTATAAGCTTCTGTAAACTTAGACAAGAAATTATATAACCTTATTGAGCCTCCATTTTCTCATCTATAAAATGGGGGCAATAATACCATACTCTTGGGGGCCTCCCTAGTGGTGCAAGGGGTTAAGTCACAGCACCATGAAGCTATCAGCAGCAAGAGTTCAATCCCCGGCCAGGGAGGGGACCCACATGGCGCAGCAGACCTCTCCTGCCTCACCCGCTGCTCCCCTCAGCAGTGTATTTTGGTCCATCTCCCTGTCCTGTTCCCCACTCTGTCTCTGGTAAATATTCTCCCTCCCCACCCCTCTGGCCTGTACCCCAGCTCTTGTGTGCATAAATAAATATTTTTTAAAATACCACACTCGGGCCTCCCTGGTGGCGCAGTGGGTTAAGCAATGCACTATGAAGCAAATCACAGCCACTGCAGCACGAGTTTGATCCCTGCTGCCGGCCAGGGTGGGGACCCACATGGTGCAGCAGACCTCTCCTGCTGTGCCCACTGCTGCCCTCAGCAGTGTACTTCCGTTATCTGCCTGTTCTGCTCCCTGCTCTCTGTGGTGAATCTTCTCACCCCCCCCCCCCACACACACACACCTCTGGCCTGTACCCCAGTGCTTGTATGCATAAATAAATAAATCTTTAAAAAAAAAATAAAAATACCACACTTAAGTCCTTAAGAAGATACAGAGAAGCAAAATACCCTGAGTGGCTGCCCTGGTTCTCAGTGTGTTCCCTACCTTTTCTGGAACATCTGCTCTCTCTCTCCCTTTTCCCCTCTCCTCTCACTCTCTCGGTATCTTGGTCCTCATAATGCCTGTGCCATCTCTTGCCAATATACGCTAAATACAACACAATTTTCTCTTTACATTTACCTGGAGAAAACCCAACATTCAGATGGGGTGAACAGTCAGACCCACAGCCTGGGATGCCCGTGCTGAGCCCACTCCACAGCATGACCTGAGCTCCCAGCAGTCAGAGCGGAGTCTGGGTCGCCCCAGCCGCCATCTTCCTGGCCCCATCTAGGCTTCTCAGCTACACTGCTTGTCCTGGGGGTCATCTGGGCTCATCCCCTAAGCGGATGCTTACATGGAAACTTTAGAATCAGAGGGGTCTGCTTCATTCTGTTCCACTTTGGGGTCCCTGAGAAACAGAGGGTTGGCTGGAGGGTAGCTCCCCTCCCACCCTGGCAAGCTTGGAGTGGTTACAGGTGAGTGGGGGTGGGTGGCTTTAGGAGGTATGAGATGAGAGACACAGGTGAAGTATCTGGGTAAGTTGGTTTCACATCACCCCCCTTTTCCCACTAGAAGTTCCTAGTTGATCCAGGAACGTCTCTTCTCCATGTGTTCCCTCCTCACTTTTGAGGCCCGCATGGTATCTCTTCATCCCAGTATATCGCCCTGGCTGGACCCCCATTCGGCCAGTCCCTCGGCCAGTGGAGACTGCTGACCCCGCCTGCCAGACACCCAGGGGCTCCTGATCCCAGAGGGCCTTCCGCCAAGGGGCTCTGGCTTCAGGCCAGTGTCTTTCTCACTGCTTGGCTCCCTCCCCACAGGCCCCTAATCCATTTCACCCAGCAGGAAGCCCTTAAGCTGCCTTTTCAGTGGCCTTCCCCAGCCCGCTGCGGGCTCTGTGCCTTTCTATACCACCCTTGGCAGGAGATGTGTTATACAAGCTGGAGGGAGCGGCCCCTGCAAAGAGGTCACCGTGCCTAAGGCAGCTTCCAGCTCCGCAGCCTCTCCTCCCTGGTCACCTACGCAGGGCTCCTCTCCACCCAGGCACCCAGGGCTCTGACAGCCCTTGCTGAGTCAAACCAAAGCCCCAGCCCAGGCCCAGGTCAGGGTAGGGATGCTGGGGGCAGCGGGCAAAAGGCCAGGGTCTGGGAAGTGCTGCCAGCAGGAGGGGGTCCTCTGGCCTGGGCCTTCAGTGCTCCTTTTTTTTTTTTTTAAAGATTTTTATTTATTTATGCACACAACAGCTGGGGTACAGGCCAGAGTTGCAGGAGGTGAGAGGATTCACCAGAGACAGAACCGGCAGATCTACTGAAAAACTGCTGAGGGGCGCAGCTGGTGAGGCAGGAGAGGTCTGCTATGCCATGTGGGTCCCCTCCCTGGCGGGCAGCAGGGATCGAACTCGTGCTGCAGTGGCTGCGGTTTGCTTCATAGTGTGTTGCTTAACCCACTGCGCCACCAGGGAGGCCTGGGGTCTTCAGTGCTTTTGACTAGTCTCTCCATCTTTCTCTGATTTCAGCTCTTGCCCCCAACTCCTACAAGCTCATTCACAGCCTTCTCAGCCTCAGTTGTGTAGACTGTGGACTGGGAGAGTGTGGCTCCTGTAGAGCTAAACAACCCCACTGGGGCCCACACCACAACCCATGTCCCAGATAGGCAGAGAGCAGGCCCAGGTGGGGTGGGGAGAGGTTGAGGTTGGAGGGGACTTTCTGGCTTCTCACCCCTGGGTGACTGTTTGCTGATCCTGGGGTGGGAACCTCAGGCTTAGATTATTCTAGGGCAGGTTTGATTTCAAACCCCAATGCCATGTCCCTGCAAGGATACTCTTACTGGTTCTGATTTGGGGTTTGGAAAATTTGGTCCTTGTATGGCCTAGTTCCTCTCCTGCCTTCAATCCTTCCCTCCCCTTCCTCTCCAGGAAAAAATAGTCCCCCCACCTAGGCCCCTTCTCCACAGCCCAAACCCCAGCCCAGTCTCTCAGTTTTGGCTTCAGGAAGCCCGCCTTTTGCTGGCTTGGAGTGGTTACAGGAGAGTTGGGGGTGCCTCTGGGAGGTCTGTTTGTAGTTCAAATTCTTCTCATTCCAGGCCCAGCAGGCTTTCTAAGCGAAGGGACTGGGATTGGGGGGGGGGGGTGGCTTGGGGCACCAGCTGCAGGGAAGGAAAGCTTCCCGGAGAGGGAAGGGACTGGTCGGGTATTTTCTTCTCCTTCCCATGAGAGCTGTCTCTCCCAATTCTATCCTTGGGGTCCCCCTCCCTCTCCCCAACACACAAAGCTGACTCAACACTGAGGACCTTCCCAAGGAGAGGAGATATTCCTAGGGCTCAGCTGAGGTACTGATCTCTTCTTTGCTTCCTAGTTAGTCTTGCCTTCTGGGATGCTTAGAGATGTGGAAGAGTTAGGGAGGGGATGAGAGGGAGAGGTCTGGAAAGTGACTGAATCAGCCCAGATTCAAAGCTGCTGTCACTCTGTCCCCAAAACTGAAGATTTTGACGCTAAGCCAGCAAATGCATATTTGGCCCTCTGGACTGCAGGCTCCCAGGACACAGACTGCCTCAAGGGTTAATAATCAGAGAGACTCAGGCATGGGGAGGAAGCAACCTGAAGCCCTCAGGTCTCAGAAGCCTGACATCTGCCCCTATTTTCCTGGGAAACCTCTCCAAGCTGCCTCTATCTGATCTGGGAGAGAAGGAAAAACAAGCACTAAAGGCTTCCATTGAGTGTCCACTCGGTGAAGTTACCGCTTACTTACCTCACCTGATCCTCCTGACTCTTTGAGAGAGACCCTTCAGCTTATCGATGCTGCATCTGAGCTTCAGAGAACTTGACGGACCTCTCCAGGGGCAGGTAGCAGGGAAGCAGAGAGACTTAGCCCTCCTCTGTCCACAGAGCCCTGTCAGCACACTACCCCTAGCCCCCATGTGTGCTCCTGCAGGCCTTTAGGTGACCTCTGTTTCCAGGTCACAGAGCAGCATGTACCACCCTAAGCTTCCCTTCCCAAAGCAATTGTCCCTACAGATCCATTTTCTCAGTTATTCCTCACCTCAAGGGGAACAGACAGGTTTACTGTACCCATTTTGCAGATGGAGAAACTGATACCCAGCAAAGCAAAATGAAGGTCAGAGAGCTAGTAAATACCAAGACCAAGACCCCAGCACTTATGCTTCCTGTATCCACTTCATGGGTTCTCCCCATGATATCCTATAAGTCTTCCCTTCTGACCTTCTCAGATCGGGAACCAAACATATTTTCAATTAACTAAGGCCGAAGAAGCTGGATATCTTGTCCAAATTGGAGGCTAGACACTTGGATACTAGAAATTATACTTGCTCATTTTTCTCCTTGGAGCTTAGCTTCTCCTCTCCCTGAGTGTGGGTTCCAGAGGTAACAAAGCGGCCTGAGTAAGGGAGTTGGCTGGATGACCAGGTAGGATGGTGTGCCTCAAGACTGCCCGAGCTAAGGAGTTCTGCAAGCTCTGGCTACTTACACAGGGCACTGATTCATTCAAAAATGTTTCCAGATCATCTGCTATACGCGACCTAGTACAGACAGTAGGTGTGCACAAAAACTAAAACGCATCCATGACTTTGTTGTGAGTGGAGGATAGTTAAACATGGATAAATAACACAGCAAATGCTAGATGTCATCCAATAATCATAGTCTCAGGAATCTTTATGATCCAGCAATCAGACCAGGAATACGGAACTGGTGTGAGGGAAGCACCACAGAGTCAGGGCCTTACAAGGATTTTTGGTGTTAGAAGGGCATTCCAGAAGAGGCCCACTGGGGCAAGGTAGAGCTTGAAAGTACCAAGTGCTCTGCTCTGACTGGCTCAGGAGTAAAATCAGGATTCAGTGCAAGAAACAGAAAACAGGGCCTCCCTGATGCATGGCACTATCAGTTCGGACCCCTTTTCCCACAGGGAACTGACCCACGTGGTGTAGCAGACCTCTCCTAGCTCTCCTGCTGCTCCCCTCAGCAGCATATACCAGTAAATTCACCTGTTATGTGCCCCCTTCATTTCTGGCCTACACCCAGCTTTTGCATGCAAAATAAATAAATCTTTAGGAAGAAAAAAAAAAGAAATAGGAAACATTCTAGGTGATTTATGCAGAGGCCTATTTGATACAGGTCCTGTGGACTGAATTCTGTCCCCATGCCCCAAATTCAGATGTTGAAGCTCTCACCCCCAATGTGAAATGTGAATGTATCCAGCAATAGGCTTTTAGGAGACAATTAAGGTTAAATGAGGTCATGAGGGTGGAGTCCTAGTCCAATGGGATTGGTGACTTTATAAGTAGAGGAAAAGATATTGCTCTCTTTTCCTTTTTTTAAAGATTTACTTATTTGTTTATGCATAGAAGTATTGGGGTGTAGGCCAGAGGTGCAGGGGTGGGGGAGGGGTGAGAGGATTCACCTGAGACAGAGTAGGGAGCAGAACTCTGTCTGGCAGATAGACAGAAATACACTGCTGAGGGAGCAGCGGGTGAGACAGGAGAGGTCTGCTGTGCCATGTGGGTCAGCTCCCTGGCCAGGACTGAACTCAGGCTGTGGCAGTGGTGGCAATGAGACTTAACCCAAGGCCACCAGGGAGGCCCCTGGAGTCTGCTTTTTTCTACACACACACCAAGAAAAGGCCATGCAGGCACAGTGGGAAGGCAATAGCCTACCAATCAGGAAGTGAGTTCCCAGCAGAACCCAACCATGCTGGCTCACTGATCTTGGACTTCCAGCCTCCAGAACTGAGACAATAAATTTCTGTTGTTGAAACTACTTGGTCTAGGGCCTCTCTGGTGGCGCAGTGGTTAAGCAACTCACTGTGAAGCAAACCGCATCCACTGCAGTGCGAGTTCGATCCCTGCTGCCGGCCAGGGAGGGGACCCACATGGTGCAGCAGACCTCTCCTGCTGTGCCCGCTGCTCCCCTCAGCAGTGTACTTCTGTT
>JAGFMF010012271.1:792984-833266 GCA_019455555.1 Galemys pyrenaicus
AGTACACTGCTGAGGGGAGCAGCGGGCACAGCAGGAGAGGTCTGCCACGCCATGTGGGTCCCCTCCCTGGCCAGCAGCAGGGATCGAACTCATGCTGCACACCTGGGGATTTTAAATCCCAATATTGGGAGGGCCCAGGACTGGAGTTCCTACAGGTGAACCCTGCTCCAGTGCCCCTGCATCCATAATTCTGATGCACTTGGACTCTAGACTTCCAGGAATACTGACCTGAGGCAGGACAATCCCACATGGGTGGTCAGTTCTGAAAATGCTGGAGTTGTGGGGACCATGTGCCGATATAGCTTTTTTTTTTTTTTAAAGATTTATTTATTTATTTATGTTTACAAGAGCTGGGGTACAGGTCAGAGTCATGGGAGGTGAGAGGATTCACCAGACAGAGTGGGGAGCAGAACAGGCAGATGGACTGAAACACATGGGCGAGGCAGGAGAGGTCTGCTGCACCATGTGGATCACCCACCCTGGCCGGCAGCAGGAATCGAACTCGTGCTGCAGTGGCTGCGGTTTGCTTCATAGTGTGTTGCTTAACCCACTGCGCCACCAGGGAGCTTTTTGTCTCCTTCCTGATAGCTACTCTTGCGAAGGTTAGATAGTTGAACCCCTGAAAAATACTAATGAGGTGGGAGTGCAGGGGGCAGGGGTTCTGCCTAGAACCCAGGAGTCCGGGGACTTAACATTTGCCACACACTGCAGTGGACCAAGTAGTCTATGGCATGCACAAGTATTTGTGTCTGATTTTCCTCAGTTCCCATGCTGACCCAGCAGTCAGGACTCCCTGGAGCCCTACAGTAGAGGGTCCCTTGGAGAGCCCCTTAAACATTGAGGAGCATGAGGAGCATGCTAGACAAGGGGCAAGATGAAACAAATGGGATGGAGAAGGGAGGGATGGCACAGTCATCCAAAATGCCCTTGAGTCCCCATGAAACACTGCAGTCCCAGATGTGGTCCACAGCTCACACAGAATTTCAACAGAAAATAATCTATTAAAATCGATTTTCCTTCTCTTTCTCAGTCATTTTCTTGGCTCTTACAGCCCACTCCCATCCTGGCCTCCAGCCCTGTTCTTCTGAAGGAGAGGCCACAGATAGATGGGAAAGTTCTGGCCCCCTCCCATCAGAACCCCCAGCTCAGCCCCATCTCTGGGGAGAGGGGTAGCACCAGGTCAGAGCAGCTGAGGCTGTGGGGCCAGGCTGCCAGGACCAAGGGGCTTTCCTCCTACTCAGGAGTTCCCTCCCACACCCAGCTCCTGACTCTGGGGAACACTTTAGAAGCATCTGTAGCCCAACTTAGTCAGAGTCTCTGGGCCTGGCTCCTAGGTCTTAAGTGGCCCGGGTTCTCCTTGAATAAGAATAGGCTTTCAGACTAGGCAGCACCCACTCCTCAGTTATCACCACAAAGCAAAGTCCAGGGAAGGAGGAGGAGTGGGCAGGGCTGGGGCCGAGTGCTGGAGAGCCAGTCCTTGCTAGTAAATCAAAGTTGGTTTCCCAGATGGAGCTGCAGTCGCTTTGATTTCTCCAGTCGCCCCCCTCCCCCTCTGCCTCCCCTCACCCCAGCTCCATGGTTTCAATTCCTCCCTGAAAAGCAGTGGGGCCTCCTTTCAAACCAGCCCAGCTCCTCCAACTCCCAACAACAGCTTAAGTTACAGGAAAGAAAGGGGAGGGGGTGAGGTGGCTCAGCCTGGAGGGAAAGGAGAGAAATTCTGGGAGAAGGGTAGGAGACTAGGGAGAGTGGAAGGAAAGAAAGAATGAGAAAGAAGGAAGGAAAGAAAGAAGAAAAGAGGGAGAGAGGAAAGGAAGGAGAGAAGAAGGGAAGGGAGGAGGAAGGGAAAGAGGGAAGGAGGAAAGGAAGGAAGAAAAGAAGGAAGGGAGGGAGGGAGGGAGGGAGGGAGGGAGGGAGGAGGAAGGGAGAGAGGGAAGGAGGAAAGGAAGGAAGAAAAGAAGGAAGGGAGGGAGGGAGGGAGGGAGGGAGGGAGGAAGGACAGCAAGAACAAGTTGGGAGATGGGAATTGCCATGAGTGGAGGGGATCCCCAACTTGGAAGCAAATCTTCAAGTGAGCACCCCATACCCATCATCCCTGAGGACCACTCCACATCTACAGTCTATGATTCAGACTCTCCCACTCCTCTCCTCTTGGCATTGGATTTAGAAGATTTCAGAAGCCAAAATATCTGACTCATTCATTCCCAGAGATTTTCTTTTTTTTTTTCCCCCCCCTGGGCCACAAAGGCAGAATCACCCCAAGAACCTCAATAACCAAACTCAGCACTGATTTTTCAGCTATGTTTTCCCAGTTTGTTTTGAACAGTCCACACCTTGTTTGGCAGGGGCTAATTAAAATCCTTAATTAATAGATCATTTGTTATATCTGCTTAATCCTTTTATGGCCTATTCTGCCATCCAGAGACCTTGGGGAAGGGTGCTGGACAGACAGCGGCTGTGCTCTGCCAAGTTCCCTCCCCTTTGTCCCCAGAGCCAAAGGCAGCCTTGGAACTTGGCAAGGGGTTGGGGGTGAAGTGCACTGAAGGGGGCTTACAGTAGGACCTCCAGAAATCCTAGACCTATTAGTCTGCAGCCCATTTCTAAGGGCCTGTTCCCTGAGAGTTAAATGGAGGTGGCTCTCGGGAAGAGGGGATTTGGTGGTCCCTCTGGGGTGGGCTCCCTGTCTCGGTGGCCAGGTTGAGGGAGAGAAGGAAGGAGACCTTGTGGGCTGGGGGAGGGGACAGCCAACTAGATTCTCTGAGGACTTCAACCTGTTTTCCAAAAAGCGTCCAGGACCTACCGCATTGAGAGCGGAGAATCTTGGCTTAGAGAATAGAATGTTTGAGGAGCTCAGTCTCAGAAATTATGGTCTCTTTCTCCCTCCTTCCCCTTCTTCACTTTTAGGGTGGAGAATCCTTTCAGTCTTTGAGAGAGAAGAATCCCCCCCCTCCCCCGTGGAGGAAACAAAGAAGAGGGGAAGAAAGGATTCCCTGGAGAATCACTCTATGGACCTGACCCCTGAGGAAACCTGCGCAGGGGGCAGAGGAGGATTTCTCTAGAAGGAAGAGACTCTAACTCAGGAGAGGAGGAGGAGATGGGTCGCACTACTGGATTCTTCCCCATAACAAAATTGTTAGGGGGGAAAGACCCTCCTGAATGGATTCCACAAATAGGTTATAAACTTCGACCCCCATTCCAGACCTACAAGACCCAAGAACTACAAATCCCATAAGGTCATTATCGAAGAGTGAACCACTGGGACCTGAGGGTGGAGTTGAGCAGCCAGGCTAAGTATAAAAGCAAACATGTGGGCCTTGGGGGCACTTTTTCCTGGGGAGCCAGCTCTCAGCTCACCGTTGGGTTCCAGCTCCAGGGAACTGGTAGGATATTTACAGATCTGCATCTCTCTCTTCCCCTTGTGTTATTCACTACGCTATTTTCCCTTTCCTTATAAATAAAACCCTTTATTAACCTTTGCTGTGTGTGCCTGCAGTTGGGGCATTATAAGTGCCGTTCAAGCGCGGGTACAGACCCAGTCAGGCAAACCCATTTCATATTAGGGTTGCCCTATAAGGAGACCAGAGACAGGAGGATTTTTGTGGGAGAGGGGGCAGCACTGGGTTCAACTCCCCAATGCTGAGAGGGGTGTCCAAAAAGTGTGCCCAGACGAGCACAGCTTTCTGATGTGAGAGAAGTTCCCTGTGAGCCTCTCCTGAGTCTCCGAGCCGTGTGCTGTGTCCTGGTGATTGGCTGTCATTGTGTTTATCTGGTCCAGGTGGCATCAAGCGAGGCCAGTTACCATAACCCAACATATTGTTCTCCTAGTCCCTGCATCCAAAGGTAGTATCAGTACATCTTTTTTATGACCCCTTATATGAGGAAGTCAAGCTAAGGGAGGAAAAATGACTCAACTCATTTTTGATTTGAGGTGTGGGTGCAGTCTACGTATTCTGTGTCCTTTACCAAGTACCTTCCTCTCCTGTCAAGGTGGGATCTCTGCTGAGACCACCCCACAGAATGGCCTGTGCACTGTCTCTATCGTGAGCCTTCAACAATTACTCAGCTTTGTAAACGGAGAGATGATTGACAGTAGTGCTCCAGGATTTGAGGGGGAAGTGGCATTGGCACTGCAGGAGGAGGAGAGGGACTTCCAGGTCCCAGCACGGCCCAAGACCAACCTCAGGTTCAGACAGCAGCCCAGCTTTGGACTGTAAGCTCCGTGAAGTTAGAGCCTGAGGGTCTCCAGACTTTGTATACTTGCAGCCAGCACTCAGTGATTTCTTAGCTAGGAAGAATAGCTGTCATTCACCAAGCTTCTAGCACTCATCAGGTTGAGTGCCAAACATTATCTGTTAAATCTCACCGGGGAACCAAAGCAACTAAAAATCTGACTTGAGGCTCCCAGACCCCGGTTTTCCTGAAGCGAGGGAAACAAACCTTCTAACATTCTCGCTTGGCCTCACCACTCCTTCTCAGCCCCATGGCCCCTAAATGCCGGCATCCCCAAAGATTTGATTTTTCCTCCCAACCCACCTTCCCTAGGTGACCCTAGTCACTATTCACTTGACTAGTTCCAGTCACAGGCTAATGATCTGAATCTAGCCCAGAATCCCCTTTCTGGGCACTGAGTTAGAACTGTCTCTATTCTAGACATCTTCCCTTGCATGTACGTAGGCTCAGCCAGGCTTGACAGTCTCATTATCTGCCCCGTGCCTGCACTTCCAGGCCTGGTTAATGAGATCAGGGCACTGAGATCAGAAACCTTGGTTGCCTCCTCCCTTTCTCTCCTCCATCTACATGACCTTAGCTCATTCATCCTTCACCATCTGCCTGATCCTTGGCAATCTGCTCTTAACTGGTATCTCTGAGATCCTAACTGGTATTTCATGCTCCTCACAGCTGCCCAAGGAGACTATCTAGAACTTAAGTGTGACCGCTTCCCTAAATCCTCCTGTGCACACACATCTCCAGGAGCCCAGAAGGTGTGTGTGCACCATATCCAAGGGCCCTGTTTACTTAAAAGGCGCCTCTGTTGTCACTCTCCCAGGCGTTCGTGGACTCTGAGAGGCCCCAAAGATACGTGCTCCCAGCCCATTCCATCAATGTCAACCCACCACAACCTGGCATACTCTGTTCCTTCTGTTTGGAATGCTTATCCCTGTCTTATCTGCTTACATGCCTATTTCCCCACTAGATTGTGGGTTCCTATTTCTAGATTTAGCACCTTGCACTGTTCTATAAGGTCATACAGATCTGATGCCAGCTGGCCTCTCCTTACCTCATGCTATTTCACTCCTCACAGGATGCCCTGCCCTGCCCAAGTCAGATCCCCTCCCCTCGGGTACTCTCAAGACACCATGGCACCTTCCTTTCATAGCACTGAATTCTGTGGCCATTTTACATCTATTTAAGTGACTGTGTGAGAAATGTTTCTTCCACTAGATCAAAACCTCATATGAATAGGGGTTAGGTCAGGTCTGCTCAATATACAGATTTGTTAAGTGAATAAAAGTGCATGGTTCTATGGTGGTCTGGGGCTGCGGGACTTAGGAGACAGAATACAACTTCAGAGCCAAGCAGGTCTGGGTTTCAATCTCAGCTCTGCTACTTGCGTACTATGTTGCTGAGTCTCACGTAAGGTCAGTCTTTTTTTGTTGTTGTTTTCCAGTTTATATAATTTTATTTTTATTTATTTTTAAGATTTTATTTATTTATTTTGTGCAGAAGAACTGGGGTTGAGGTCAGCAGTGTGGGGGGATGAGAGGACTTACCAGAGACAGAGTGGGGAGCAGAACAGGTGGATCTACTGAGATACACTGCTGAGGGGAGCAACAGGGGAGGCAAGAGAGGTCTGCTGAGCCATGTGGGTCAGCTCCCTGACTGGGGATCAAACTCAGGGTGTTGGGCCTTCCCTGGTGGCGATGGCACTGTGGGTTAAGCAATGCACTATGAGGCAAACTGCAGCCACTGCAGCAAGAGTTTGATCCCTGCTGCCTGCCAGGGAGGGGCCCCACATGGCGTGGCAGACCTCTCCTGCCTCGCCCACTGCTCCCCTCAGCAGTGTATTTCGGTCTATCTGCCGGTTCTGTTCCCCACTCTGTCTCTGGTGGATCCTCTCACCCCCCACATCTCTGACCTGTACCTCAGTTCTTGTATGCATAAATAAATAAATGTTTTTTAAAAAACAAACAAACTCAGGGTGTTGTGGTGGTAGTGCTAAGACTTAGCCCCTAGGCCATGAGGGAGGTTTCCTCATTTTATTTTTAATTATATTATTTTGTATGGCGGTAACCCTGGTCTACAACACCATGTATGACTTACAGGCAGAGGTTCACATGTCTTCAGATGAATGTAACCATGCCATGCCCACCACCTCAGATTCTTCATCCTTAAAACGCAATACCTGCTTTATAGGCATACACTTAGTGCATGTGCAGGACTTAGGAGCTCAATAAATGGCAGCAATCACCCTCAGGTATCCAAAGATGTATGCTGAACATTTAATTCATGCATCCTCTTGTTTTTTTAAAAATTTATTTATTTATTCATTCAAGAACTGGGGTATAGACCAGAGGTGTGGAGGGTGAGAGGATTCATCAGGGACAGAGTGGGGATCAGAAAAGGCAGATCTACTAAAACACACTGCTGAGGGGAGCAGCAGGTGAGACAGGAGAAGTCTGCTGCCCCATGTGGGTCAGCTCCCTGGCAGGGATCAAACTCGTGCTATAGTGGCTGCAGATAGCTTTATAGTGCTGCACTTTAACCCCTTAGGCCACCAGAGAGGCCTTATGCAGTCTTGTTTTGAAAGACACTGTATGATTATTATGAAATTTATATCTGTTATCCTGAAATTAGTTTGGGTGTGCCATCTCACATTTTAACTCTGTTAGCTTATTACCACTTTGCAAATGGGCACAGTGTGGTTTGAAGAAGTGTTGTGAGCTCACGGTAATAACAGGTCAGAAATGTTCCCTGTTGGTTCATATCACCAGACATAAGTTCCCTTGTGTTTCAGGACAACCCCAATATAAAATGGGTTGCCTGACTGTGGGTCCTCACCTGTGCACTTAAAAGGCACTTATAATAAGACTTAACTGCAGGCACACACACACAAAAGGTTAATAAAGGGTTTATTTACAAAAGAAGAGGAAATGAAGAAATGAATAACTCAAGGAGAAAGAGGGGGAGATAAATTGGTGAATGCATCCTACATGCATCCTACCAGTTATGGTGAGCTGGAACCCAACAGCTGCTGAGAGCTGGCTAAAACCCAAGAGACACTCCCAAGGTCCTCGTGTCTGGTTTTATACCAAACCTGGCTGCTTAACTCCACCCTCAGGTCCCAGCAATCTTCCCTTTGGTGGTGATGACATTATGGGATTTGCAGTTCTTGGTGTCTTGGTTATCTTTGGTCTGGAGTGGAAGTGGGGTCCATAAAACCTATTTGTGGAGATCATTCAGGACATCCTTGCCCCTTAACATTTGAACACATAAATAAAACCTAGAAGAGCTAACAATCAGGTATAGAATGAGATTTCTTTCTTCCACAAAGGTATGTTTTTCCAAGATTTGCCTTTGGGTGGAGGTTAAAGAGTAGAAGATGCCAGAAAGGGGAACAGAGAAATGCCTGATAACCCTCTCCCGCACTAAAGGACACTGTGTGGCTTTACATCCCTATCCCCTCATTGACACAGTTTCCTTCACTGTTTCTTGTTCTTGTCACGAGCAAACAAATACTTGTCCTTTGTGCATTCTATTATGGCAGTGCCCTTTATTGGGCCCAGATACCCACCAGGTGAAGGAACTGAATTAGGTTATAAAGGGACCCTCCCAAGGCTACCCAGCTAGTGTTTCATATCAGGGATCAGGTGCAAGTCAATATTTAAAGTAATTAAAAAGAAAACTCAGAACTAGATGCTCTATCTAGCAAATGACATCTTGAAGCTTTTAAACCAAGAGAACCTGTTCTCTGCCTTCAGTTACGGGTCTCCTATAGTGGAAAGGCAGAGAGCCCTGCCATCTGAGAGGCAGCTTCTGGCCCTGTTCACCCTTAGGTCCCTCACATGAAAGAAAGAATAACCAGGAATATGGTGGTTTTGATTTTGATTTCTTATGCTATGCAAAAATGCTCCATCAAAGTCAGATCTTCGAAGCTGCTTTTCTTTGGGGATACCTTCAACTCTTGAAGGGCAGAGATGCTGCCAGCTTACTCCATGTTCCTTACAGCACCCGCCACAGTGGTTTGAAGTCAGAAGACTAAATAAAAAATGTGTCAGAGACATTAAAGGATGACTGCGTGAGTGAAAGAATGTATCTTAATTCTTTTTGTCCTTACAGCTCCCTCTCTGCCAGTTGGGGGTGGTTGAGGAAGGGAATACGGGTCACTCATGTCTGGCCCTAGAGCAGGAGAATGGCTTTGTCATGGAAGGAAATTGAAGACCTGTGTTTCAATTGGAGATTTGCTCTCCATTTCCTATCAGCTGGTTGTTCCCTAAGTTGGGGGTGGAGATAGGAGCCCATCTTACTCTTCTCTATTTTTACAGCTCAGCTCTGAGGCCTGGTACAACTCTTAATGATGCCCTGGAGGTACAGTAGGAGGGGAGAGTTGAAATAGCAGCACCTCAGCTTTAATTTGGGCCCCACAACCAGGAGAGCATCTTGCTGGAGGGAGAGTGGGGACAGGGACTTATCAGTGGAATGGATATGGAATAGAGTGATTTTGAAGGAAAATGTTTTTCCTTAAGTGGTAAAAGGCAACTTTCCCAAGTTACCAAAGAGAGCGTTTTCAGATTGTAAAGAACCTAAAAAATTTTATATTATCAACGAGGGGGGAAAAACTGATTCCTGTCACACCTCGATCTGTTATGAATATTTACTGAGAACTGTCTTCTACTGACACTTTCCTTCTTTCTTTACAATTTCTTGGGCTTTTTGGGAAAGCAATCCTTTTCTAGATCGGAGCAGGAAACAGTTCTCCGGGGCTAGGAGGATTTGGTCCATAGAGACATGCAAAGAGGTTTTCTAAATTCAATTTTCTTTCTTTTTTTTTTAATGTTCCACCTTCACTCCTGAGAGACAATAGAAATAATTGATCCATCACCCAGTACTAGGCCCGGGGATTTGCATGCAAATTTCCCTTCTTCTCCCAAACACACCCCTCCTCCCCCAATTTAAAATCCTAGAAGGAAAACAACAACAAGAAAACCTTTCTAAACTAGCAGGAACCCTGCTGGCCTAGCTACCCAGCCCTAACCAGGTGAGAGTCCGGTGTTGGTGGGAGATTAACCACTCCAAGGCTCCAGCCTCCTCCTTGCCAGCCCCCTCGCCCACACTACCCTTTTCTGGTGTGGAATCACTTAAGGTTTGGATAAAACTCCCCTCTCTCCCTGGAGACCATATCTGGAAGCTTTTAGGGGGCGGAGGCAGAGGTGGGGAGAGGAGGAAAATTCCCCCAAACGGCCTAAGAGAGTTATCTCTTCACTCAAGCTGCCCGTCATCCTCCCCACCCCCCACCATTAACCTTCGATTAAGACCTTCTCTTTATGGCAACTAAACTTTACTTTGCATAATTAAGATTTGCCTCGGAAGAAGGGGGAGGGAGAAGCCACAGATCCAGACCATTCTCCTTTACCTCGTCCCCTCCCACCACTGCCCCAACCCTCCAGCCTTGGGCCTCTGAGTTCCTGAGTTTTCTCACTTTGAGGTGCCACCGAACACAAAGAACCATAATGGGCTTCTTTGTGCTCGCTACGGGGCAATTACGCCCCAGAGTCCAGGCCCCTTTAAGAGCCTCTTAAAGAGACAGGCTTTCCTTTTTCAGAGGGTTATTTAAGGGTGTGTAGGGGGAGGGGCGAGGCAAACTCCTAAGGGTCTACACCTAGGGGAGAAGTAAAACTTCTGTTTGGGGTCCATGAAAAGAGACTAGAGGAGTCTCCGAGAACCTAACTGTAAAGTTCGTTTTAAAATATATTTAACTTTGAGATTTTTCACTCTGATTCTGAAAAATTGGATGGAAATAGGTGGGGTTCCAGGAGCAGGGGCGGCGGCAAAAATTTAAAGAGGCCCTACCGGGGAGAGCGCCTTGGCCCCGGAAGAAGAGTGATCCAGAGCTGGGTAGTTTGGGTCCCCCGCAGGTCTGGGGAACGTGTCTCGGATCTCGCCGCCTAGACTCCGGAGAAATCCCGTGCTGGGCAAACAGCCCTCAGTACAATAATAGCTTGTCTCTTTAAAAAGCAAAAGGGTGGGGGGAAAGTTTTGTTGGCATCTGGTTTCTGATCTCATTATATTGTGGTCGACCAATCCAGCCCTCCGGGCTGGTCCTCGGGTTTAAATCTGATTGGCCGAGAGCACATTTTGGGATGGTGCTTAGAGCTCGACGGGGCGGTTTCAAGGATCCCTTTTTTTGGGGGGCTGAGGACAAGGCGGGGCCACCGGCGGGGGCCCCCTTGAAACCGACTAATTGGGATCGGAGAGGCCGAGGTGAGGACTGGAGGAAGGCACAAAGGAGTCGCTGGGCTGAGAAGGGAGGGGAGAGGCGATAGGAGGAGGAGGAGGAGGAGGAGGAGGAAGAGAGAGGGCAAGCTGAGCGCCGCGTCTCGGGCAGCTCAGTCGGCCTCCAGCAAGCTAGCGGGCAGGCGTGCCACCCCCCTCCCCCGCCCGGCCTCCCCAACTCTGCGGCCGCGAGCAAAGTTTGCAAAGAGGCGCGGGAGGCGGCGGCCGCAACCAGGCGGCGGCGGGGAAGGCGCGCGGTCTTGGGGCTGGGGGCGGGGGCGGGGGGGCGCCCGGAGGTCGCGTGGGGGGCGGCGGCCAGCATGCGGCCCCGCAGCGCCCTGCCCCGCCTGCTGCTGCCGCTGCTGTTGCTGCCCGCCGCCGGGCCAGCCCAGTTCCACGGGGAGAAGGGCATCTCCATCCCGGACCACGGCTTCTGCCAACCCATCTCTATCCCGCTGTGCACGGACATCGCCTACAACCAGACCATCATGCCCAACCTTTTGGGCCATACGAATCAGGAGGACGCGGGCCTGGAGGTGCACCAGTTCTACCCGCTGGTAAAGGTGCAGTGCTCGCCCGAACTGCGCTTCTTTCTGTGCTCCATGTACGCACCCGTGTGCACCGTGCTGGAGCAGGCCATCCCGCCTTGCCGCTCCATTTGCGAGCGCGCGCGCCAGGGCTGCGAGGCGCTCATGAACAAGTTCGGTTTTCAGTGGCCCGAGCGCCTGCGCTGCGAGCACTTCCCGCGCCATGGCGCGGAGCAGATCTGCGTGGGCCAGAACCACTCTGAGGACGGCGCGCCCGCGCTGCTCACCACCGCGCCGCCCCCGGGCCTGCAGCCTGGTGCTGGGGGCACCCCGGGCGGCCCGGGCGGCGGTGGTTCGCCTCCGCGTTACGCCACCCTGGAGCACCCTTTCCACTGTCCGCGCGTCCTCAAGGTGCCGTCCTATCTCAGTTACAAATTTCTAGGCGAGCGCGACTGTGCAGCGCCCTGCGAACCGGCGAGGCCGGACGGCTCCATGTTTTTCTCCCAGGAGGAGACGCGCTTCGCGCGCCTCTGGATCCTCACCTGGTCGGTGCTGTGCTGCGCCTCCACCTTCTTCACTGTCACCACTTACCTGGTGGACATGCAGCGCTTCCGCTATCCCGAGCGGCCCATCATTTTCCTCTCCGGCTGCTACACCATGGTGTCGGTGGCCTACATAGCTGGCTTCGTGCTCCAGGAGCGTGTGGTGTGCAACGAGCGCTTCTCGGAGGACGGCTACCGCACCGTGGTACAGGGCACCAAGAAGGAGGGCTGTACCATCCTCTTCATGATGCTCTACTTCTTCAGTATGGCCAGTTCCATCTGGTGGGTCATCCTGTCGCTCACCTGGTTCCTGGCGGCGGGCATGAAGTGGGGTCACGAGGCCATCGAGGCCAACTCACAGTACTTCCATCTGGCCGCGTGGGCCGTGCCCGCGGTCAAGACCATCACCATCCTGGCCATGGGCCAGATTGACGGCGACCTGCTGAGCGGCGTGTGCTTCGTGGGCCTCAACAGTCTGGACCCGCTGCGGGGCTTTGTGCTGGCGCCGCTCTTCGTGTACCTGTTCATAGGCACGTCCTTCCTCCTGGCCGGTTTCGTGTCGCTCTTCCGCATCCGCACCATCATGAAGCACGACGGCACCAAGACGGAGAAGCTGGAGCGGCTCATGGTGCGCATCGGCGTCTTCTCCGTGCTCTACACGGTGCCCGCCACCATCGTCATCGCCTGCTACTTCTACGAGCAGGCCTTCCGCGAGCACTGGGAGCGCTCCTGGGTGAGCCAGCACTGCAAGAGCCTGGCCATCCCGTGCCCCGCGCACTACACGCCGCGCATGTCGCCCGACTTCACGGTCTACATGATCAAATACCTCATGACGCTCATCGTGGGCATCACGTCGGGCTTCTGGATCTGGTCCGGCAAGACGCTGCACTCCTGGAGGAAGTTCTACACCCGACTCACCAACAGCCGACACGGCGAGACCACCGTGTGAGGGGGCGCCGCTGCGCCTCGTGCCCAGAACCCCCCCACCCCTCGCCCCGCATCGCGCCTTCCCCCCTTCCCGGTTGGGGGACTCGCTCCTTACAGACTCCTTATTTTTATTTTTTTAAATAAAGAACAGTCAAAACCATTTATTTTTTAGGTTGCTTTTTAAAGAGAACTCTGCCCAACACTCCCACCAGGTTTGTAATGAAAACTGTAAATAGTCTTTGTAAATTTAATGATATATTTTCTATTTAAAAAGGGTGGGGGGAGGCAGGGAGGGGCGCCAGGGTCCAGGAAAGGAGTAAAGGGGAGTTGAGGGGGTTCTCTTCTTTAGTGACCCTTTTAAACACCCCTACTTTGGTTCGAATTTTTCTGTGATTTGGCATGGCTGGGCCTGCTGTTGGCCTGAGGAGTTGCGAGAACTTGTTAAATCCAACTTCTAAGGCCAGATTTGCGAGCCTTCTCACTGACGCTGGGCCTCTGGAAGCTGTTGGGTATTTTTGAACGGGACTTGAATTCTTTTAGGGTTATTTCTCTTTCCCCACAATTCTTCCTCACTTGTTCTATCGCCTTTACTCCATCTTTGAACTTCCCTACGGAGATGAACACGCACATACACAAAACCCCAAACACTGTGGGGTGGTGGGGTGATAGTGAGGAGATTGATTGAGGAATGGCCTCCATGGCTCTGGCTGGCTCCTTCCCAAGCAGGACTCTTGCTCTTTCTCCTCTCACTTTTCTTTTTGTGCTTGGAGTGGGCAGAAAGTGCTCTGTGAAGTGTGTTTTTGAGATCCCTCCCCTACACACAAACACACACAATACCTTGAGTGCCTCTCCAGTCTGCCTCCCTTTTTTTAGGGGGAGCATTCGTCTTTGAGCATTTCTTCCCAAATTTTGAGACTGGGAACTGCCCTTGATTCTCCCCTTCATTCACTTGCGATCTGCTCCCGTTAGTGCCCCCAACAAGGTATCTTATTTGGCATACAAGTTACCAGTTTGAGGGGTGGTTTGTGTGTTATGTGTAGGTTTTTGTTGTTTGGAGTTTATTTTGTTTAAAAGGAGCTATAAAAATGGGTTGGGTTAGAGTGAGGGACAGATGAACTGGTGGGATTTTCAGTTTTTCTTTGCTTGCAGACTGGCTTCTTTTCAAACTTGTCCAGAAAAAGGGGAGGGTGGAAAGGTGGGTATCTTTGCTTTGGAAGAAGTCTCTGGGCAGACTCTTTGTGACTGTGGGGGTGGGTTGAGTGTTTACATGACATTCTATATCAAAAGATGGATAGAATGTTTATAACAGATGTTTCTTATCTTCCCCTACCCCCCGCAAATAAAACTCAAGGCTTTTCTTAAAGTATCTTTGACGCTGGTATGAGAACTCCAGTTTCTAATACACATTATTTCCCTCAAATACTTGGAATATTTTAGATTTAATTCCAGCAGATTGATTTGAAAACCAAGGGGTGCAGTGGAACAAGTATGCCACATAATTCAATTTTTGACCATCTCCTGTTTCTTGATAATAGTGCAAATTAAAAGCTAATAATCATAATAATAAAATGCATTTAATTATCTTCTAGCGATCTAGCCCTTTAATTGTATTTAACAGGGTTGTAACTTTTTATTAGTTTAACCAAACCACACCTCCTCCTCCCCTCTCCCCTCCCCCACTTACTTGGTTGGGGGTGGGGTTCCCTGTTCCAGACCTTGCTTTTTTAAGCTAAATGGTGATGGGGAAAATGGTGCCTTACCACCCTTTGTTAGCTGTCTTTGGGACAAGGGAGAAAGTTAAGTTAGGACCCCTACTTGGAAGGGTTTGCCTGTGTTAGTTTATGTTGGGGGAGGGGATCTGGAAATGTTTGGTGGTAATTGAAGTCGTATGTGGGGCTTTGTTTGGAATTGTATGAAGCCTGGGGATTTCAGCTGAGCCCCCTTCCCAAAATATATAAAATTCCCTCATAGCTTTTGTGACTGTAGCCTACATAAGTGAAAAGTAACTTTTTCGCAAATGAGGATGAGTGTGAAATCTCAACATGAGATTCTCTACCAAAGAAGCAGTTTCCAAGGTGTCACACTCCCCTTATACTCCATTTGTTGCAGGATCCTAAAGGAACCCCACAAGGGTTGCAGGAAAGAGTTAAATTACAAAGTGTGAGTGCCTCTTCTGGAAATCTCGGCAGAGTTGGAGCAAGGGAAGGGGAGAGGGTGCATGTTCCAGGGGCTGGGATGGAGCCCAGTGGGGAGAGGAGTGCTGGCTCTGTTGAAGATTTGGGGAAAAGCATCCCCTCCTTCCCTCCAATCTCTAAACCCCTAGAATCCCAGTTCTTTGTGTTTTGGGTTACAGTTGTCAGTGGACCCTCAGGCTGACAGGGGATATGGACTAACAATTACCTTTTCTTTCCCTGAGTCGGGGTGAGAGGGAATTTTGGTGCATACTGTTTCTCTTTTTCAACCTCAGAGCCAGCCTCCTGCCAAGGTCGGGGAAGAGGACCTTCGAAATCTGAAAAACTAGGTTCTTTGGTAGGGGTGGGGGAGGATAGATAGCTGATTCCCTTTTGGAGGGATAGGCTGCCTTCTAGACACCCTCCTTTTCACCAAAGGGGTAGCCAAGGACCGAACTACCTGACAGAAAGTAGTGGGGGACTCTTTCCTGGCTTCTCATTAACTTAATGAAATGACTTTTAGAGGAAGGGAAATATTAGCCTAAGGGGTAGGAGACTTAAGGCAGAAAGTGCCCTGGAGCAAAGGTAAACCATCTGTGCTCACTGTCACACCTGGAGAGGGATGGCCACTCTTGTTTGGAAAACCCAGTTCAAAACAGGAGCTAGGAGGCCTGCTTTTGCAGAGTTCTGGATGGTCTAGTGGTTGGAAAAGTTAGAGAGTTGTAACTGGGTTGGTCCCATCCTCTGGATGAGTGAGACTTTGTCTGGTGAGGATCAAGGGCTCAGGGGAGCCCTTCAGTTCCTGTCTCAGACCAGACTGCTTTGGACCAGCTTTCCCACCCTCGCCCCATCCCATAGAGGAGCAGTGCTGCTATTTCTCAGGTCCCGCCACTTCTCTGGCAGACTCACTCCCAACCCCCATTGATCAAGTTTTCACTTTTCCTCCCCCATCCCAGACTTCCCCTCCTGAAAATGGGCTCTGTTACAGATTCTGAGTTTAAGAGTTAGTCATTGAAAAGGACACTAGAGTTTTGTAAGACGAAATTCTTCTGAACTACCCCAGAGAGTAAGAATCGGTGGAATCTAGACCTGCTGACTTGGATTATTCCAAAAAGCTCACTAAGAGGCTGGGTGGTGGTGGGAGCCCAGATCTGGTGGATCCTGTCTCTCTTGCAGGTAACAGCAGAGTATGATTGTCCAATACTCTGTCCGGGGGAATTAGAGACTGTTTAGAAAGAACAGACTTTGGCATGAAACAGTGCCAGCTCTGAGCCCTGGTAGCTGTCTAGCAAGGTGCTGGTAAAGATTAGAGGAGAGGAGGCATGTTACAGCACCAGCACATAGTAGAAGTTCAAGAAATTGCAACATTCTTCCAGTTACCTAGGATAAATTTCTAAAAGTGGAATCACTGGATCAAAGGATGTGCGGTTCTCTTTAACTTATTGTTACTGGAGGTTTTAATAGAATAGTTTACTTGGCTCCCAGTTTTTCTACCTGACCCTGGGTCCTATTCAGAGGTTCCTCTGGGAGGTGGTGGGCAGTGTTTTCCTTCTTCTCTCTGATTAGGACAGAAATGTCTTACCCGCCTGAATGAGCAGGGCACACACGCAGGCAGGCGGGCTCTTGCTCCAGCCAGCTTTGCAACTAGCTAATTAGGGCTGGGGTTGTCACAGCTGGCTTCCCCTGTGCTCCCCCTCCCTCTGTTCTGCCCCGTCCCCAGCCTCACAGCCTGCGAGCCCCTCCCCAGCTGCCTTGCCTTGCACTTAAGGCTTATGGATCCTCCAAGCCATCTTCGAAGGGGCTGGCATTTGAGACCTGGAAGGCTAAGGTAAAAGCAGCTGAAAAAGGACAAGATGGGACATGGAAGAAGCTTGCAGACCATTGATTAGGTTTAGAGAGGTCTGCCTGCCTTTGGCCCGAGACCCCCCTCCTTATTCCTAATGAAATCTGGAAAGGAGCCTGCCTGGGCTGGGGGCTGAGTCCTGGGCTCTTTGTTTGAAAGCCAAGCTTTCTGAAGGCTCCAGCCTCCCAACCTGGCCCTTATAATTAGCCCCAATCAGAGTGTTTATGTCGGGGCCTCATGCGGAACTCAGAGCCCCATGATTTCATTCCAAACCTGGGGGGATAAGAAGGGAGGGAGAGGGGTGTGTGTGGGAACAGGCAAAAAGGAGGGTGGGGGTAAGAAGTGATGAGATCTGGGGTGGGGGGGAGGTGGAGGTCCTGGAAGGAGAACAACCACCTCCATTTGGCCACGTCGCCACGTCTGGGGTCGGGATCCCTGGGGCTGGCTGGCATCCTGACCCAGGATCAGGGCTGCATGCCTCTGGGCAGGCTCTGTGGGTGGGTGGGCTTGTGCCAATCGGAAATGGCTTGGATATAATTAACCCAGCTAATCACCAGCCTCAGCTCTGTGGGAGGGGAGGGCACAGCCCAGAGCCAGGGCTCCCCCAGGAAGCGCCGGTCTCCTTTCTTCCTTCCTCTGACTGGGGCTTGGGGTGTGCCATGCTCTGCAGCTGTTTAGGATGAGGGAGTCAGAGGGTGGGCAGGGAAGGGATGTAGAAAGGGAGGGTGCTTAATTCTTATCTGTGACCTCACCCAGAATGTGACAGGAGGCGGTGTTGCTTGAGGTGGCCAGGCTGAAGGCCATCATCAGGCATTGCAGGCAGGAAGGAATGCATTCCCAGCCACACTGCTCCCAGGTGGGCTAGGTGTGTCCCAGACTCAGGTAGCATCTCCCCCAAGTCTAGGCCTCCCTGGAGACTCTCTAGGGTAGGATATGGCTTGTAGGGAATTCTCTATACTAGGTTTGGTGTCTCCTGGGTGGGGAGGGGGCCGAGTGTGGGGTCTGAGCTTATAACTCCATTGCTTAAAATTCTGCCCAGGTCTCTAAGGAGTGTCCCAGTTTTAACCTTCCCTCAGTACATAAAGCATCCCATATCCATGCCTGTCTCCTATCTCTCCAGCTCACTTCCCACTGCTTTTCCTTATATGCCCATGTGCTGTGCCAGTCTTCATGATCTCAGACCAACTATACTTTACATATACTGTTCCTGCAGCCTGAATGCCCTTCCCTTCTCTCGGCCTGAATATGAACAAGTGGTGCCTCAGAACTTACCTGAGGTCAGGTGACTCCTTTACAGAGTCATATTCGTAGCCAGTCCTGTCCCCATACTCTGTTCTTAGCTGTCACAGAACATTGCATTTTTGTGATTTGTCTTCTTTGATTGTGACTTCTTTGAAGGAACGTCTGTGTCAGAGAATTTATACCCTTTTATTTCTGTATCTTTTTATTTTAGCATGCCTGCACATAGTGAGTGCCCAAGATCACAGACTCTGGATCCCAACAACCTAGGCTTGAATCTTGCCTCAGCCCCTTGCTAGCTGATGATTGTGGACAAGTTAATTAACCTCTCTGTGCATTATCTGTAAATAAGGGTAGTAATTACACTTACCTTGCAAGACTGGTTTGAGGATTAAACAAATTAATTCAAATAAAATGTTTAAAACAGTTCCCAGCACATAGTAAGGGCTTAATAAATGTTAGTTACTTATTCATTCATGTCTGGGCTCAGTAGATGTTTGTTTGTGTTTGCCATGATGCAGGTACCAGCTAAACTCTAGGGATGCAAAAAACCAGTCTCTTGTCATAGGTAGCTTGTCATCTAGTTTGTTGAATGAATGAATGAATGGGTAAAGAGTAGATGTGGTACTTGTGAGCTTGTTATGTATTTTTTTTAAAAGATTTATTTATTCATGCATACAGGCCAGAGGTGGGGTGGGGGGGTGGTGGTGAGAGGATTCACCACAGAGAGTAGGGAGCAGAACAGGCAGATCAACTGAAGTACACTGCTGAGGGGAGCAGTGGGCACAGCAGGAGAGGTCTACCTCGCTATGCTATGTGGGTCCCCTCCCTGGCCAGGGGCAGGGATTGAACTCATGCTGCAGTGACTGTGGTTTGCTTCATAGTGTGTTGCTTAACCCACTGCGCCACCAGGGAGGCCCTTGTATTTTGTTAAACAAGGTTCAGAATGTATCTAGACTCATATATGGAGTTATGATGTATCTATTTTTTTGGTTTCTTTTTCTTTTTCTTTTTTTTTAAAGATTTATTTATTTATGCACACAAGCACTGGGGTACAGGTCAGAGGTGTGGGGGGGTGAGAGGATTCACCACAGAGAGAAGGGAGCAGAACAGGCAGATCAACAGAAGTACACTGCTGAGGGGAGCAGCGGACACAGCAGGAGAGGTCTGCTGCACCATGTGGGTCCCCCGCCTGGCCAGCAGCAGGGATCGAACTCGTGCTGCAGTGGCTGAGGTTTGCTTCATAGTGCGTTGCTTAACCCACTGTGCCACCAGGAAGGCCCCGGTTTATTTTTCATTTATGTATGCATAAAAGAACTGGGGTCTAGGCCAGAAGTGGGGGGGCATGATACATTTCACCAGAGAGAGGGTGGGGTACAGAACATGTGGATCTACTGAAATATACTGCTAAGGGGACCAGCAGACGAGACAGGAGAGGTCTGCTACACCATGTGGGTCACCTCCCTGGCTGGGGGTTGAACTCAGAACTCATGCCACAGTGGCAGTGGCTGGCAATAGCTTTCATGCTGCAGTGGTTGGTGATAGCTTGATAGTGCTGAGACTTTAACCCCTCACCACCAGGGAGGCCCATGATGATTTATTTAGATAGTGTGAGCAATCAGTGAAATTGCAGACCATCCCTTATAAACCTGATATAAGTAATCCAATGGTTGAGGCATATAGGAAAGCTTATCTAGGACAGAGGGTTCAGGAAGCTACTCTCATGCAACTGTTAAAAACTACACAATTTTCTACAAGACAAAATGATTATTCTCACAGTGAACACATCAAATTTTTATTTAATTCATTAATTAATGAACCAGTAAGATGTTCAAATGCGACTCTAAACAGAAATATAGCTAGGCCATCAAAAATGCTTACTAAATTTGTCTAATGCAGAACCGGGCAACATCCATTGGGCAGTAATCAATTGCATCTCCACCAGTCACAATTTACATTTTTATGGACAGAAATAATTGTAAAATATCTAAATGATAATAAAATGTGGAGATGGCCTGCAAGAACACACAGTGATCTCTTTGACCATTTCACTGTTTCACAGTTTTCCTTGATAAGAAATTCTAAATTCAGGAGCCTCCCTGGTGGCATAAGGGGTTGAGCGTAACTGTGGAGCTTCCACTGCAGTGTGAGAATTTGATCCCAGGTCAGGGAGGGAACTCACATGGCACGGCAGACCTCTCCTTTCTCACCCGCTGCTCCCCTCAGCAGTGTATTTCAGTCCATCTGCCTGTTCTGCTCCCCACTCTGTCTCTGGTGAATCCTCTGACCACCCACCACCCCCTTGCCACTCCCCACTCCCCTAGCCTCTGGCCTGTACTCCAGCTCTTGTATGCATAAATAAATAAAATCTTAAAAAAAAAAGTTCTGAACACAGATAACTCAAAATGGCAAGTGCCAAGCACTTCTTCCAATCAAAGAGATTTAGTAGCAGTGGGAAACCCAATCCTTCCAGAGAGAATTGGAAATCTTCCAGCCAACTGCAGGCTGGTACAGGCTTTACCCATCTATTCTTGCCCACCCTTAACTCTCTGACTTCTCTCTTTCTCTGACTTTCTCTCCCTTGCTTTCCTCCTTCTCATCCCTCCACTCAATGCCTTTTAACTATGCAGCCAACCCATTCACCCCTCTGTGGTAGTCATCATTTATTGAATACTTTCTATGTGCCAGACACTAGGCTAAGCACAGTGTGTTCATAATATCATTTAATGTTCAAAAGAACTATGACATGAGTGCTATCTTTACTCCAAATTACAGCCTATTAAAGTAACTGAAGTTCATGGAAGCAGCAGTTCCCAGGGCATTTAGCTAGCTAATCAGAGCAGAGCAAAGGCAGACTCTTGACTACAATACCTGAAATAGTAAATGGGATCATTTCTCATGCCAAGTGTAATTAATTAGCAATGGCAACCTGGAGTATTGTGCTAAGATGGATTCTGAAGCATTCTCTTGGTTTAGCAGGAAATAGTACTGGGATCCATTAGTGATGTCTGTCATGATCATCAAATTAAAAAAATGTAAGGCGGGGGGCCTCCCTGGTGGCACAAGGGGCTAAGTCACAGCACTATGAAGCTATCAGTAGCTACTGCAGCATGAGTTTGATCCCTGGCCAGGGAGCTGACCCATGGTGCAGCAGACCTCTCCTGCCTTCCCCGCTGCTCCCCTCAGCGGTGTATTTCAATCTATTCGCCTGTTCTGTTTCCCACTTTGTCTCTGGTGAATTCTCTGACCCCCACCCTGCACCTCTGTCCAGTACCCCAGTTCTTGTATGTATAAATAAATAAATCTTCAAATAAATAAATAAATAAATAAAGTAAGGTTTGGCAAGCATGCCAGATGGATGTCAGGTTTGCTTTAAATTATATCGCCTCCTGCCACATCTAAACTTTTTGTTTTCACATTGCTGATGGCAGTCTCTCCCTTTAAGTCTGAGTCCTGAGCCTTCAGTGTCTGCTGAGTCTTAATGCAAATTTTCTGCATTGCTACTTAGAGTGTAAGTCCATCTGTTTTCTGCTGTGCCCTACTCCTCCCCCACTCACACACACAGTGCCATCACTCGGGTGCTTGTTAGAAAAGCAGAATCTTGGGGCCTCCCTGGTAGCAGGGAGGGGTGGGGGGCAGGGGGAGTTTGCGTCTCAGCAGTGTGAAGCTATCTGTCGGCAGCCACTGAAGTATGGGTTCAATCCTCGGCCAGGGAGTTAGCCCACATGACATAGCAGACCTCTGTTGTCTCACTTGCTGCTCCCCTCAGCAGTGGATTTCTGTCAGTCTTCCTGTTCTGCCCACCCCCCCCAACTCTGACTTTGGTGAATCATCTCACTCCCCTCCCCCAGAGTGCCCCCCAACTCTGGCCTACACTCCAGCTCTTGTATGCATAGATAAATAAATAAAATAAATCTTGAAAAAAAAAGGAAAAAGAAAGCAGAATCTTGGAAGGAACTGACTTTATATGTATCTATCAGAATCTTAATTTTAATAGTATTCCCAGGCAATTTGTTTGCACATCCAAGTTTGAGGAGTACCAGACCTCTTTTCTCAACTGCACTGTCCCCCTACCTCAGAAGCCAGGAAGGTGTTGGCTCAGGTGCAGGTCTAAGTATCTACAACAGACCCCCCAACTCAACCCAGCAGAACCAGGTGTGTTTATAGACTATTTCAACTGAGGCATGAAGACTTGAAGACATCCTCCTTGCACTGGAAAACTGTGCAAGATTCTCTGGCTTTTCCCACAGGGTTGTGCCTGCCTCTGGGTCTGCAACCACACCTTCAAGCTTAGTGCTCACCCTTTCCTGTTTTCCGAGGCTCTGCTGAGCCACTCTAGGGCCTCAGGAGTCCACCCTAAACTTTCTACCCTAGCCTCTGAGACCTCTGACCCTTTCTAGAGGAGCCAGAGAGTTGGGGTGAAATTAGAGATGTGGAGGTGTGGAGGAGAACTAGTGCTGAATCTGGGAGCAGTTTCTGCCCACTGTCTCAACTAGCATTGTTGAGAACTGTTCTCTACCAGGCACTGAGGATATAGCAGTGAACAGAGCATGGTCTCTGCTCTTGAGGAAAGTGGATGTGTAAGCAGATAATTACAACATCTTATGACACAAAAGGCAGGTAATTCTGGGGTTGTCAGGAAGAAGAAGATGTAGAAGAAACAGGATGGACAAAGCCATGGAAGAATACGGCATGATCAGGGAGTAGTGAGTTGGAGAGCATGCCTGGGACAGGGACAAGTGTGGAGGAGAGTGGCAGGGCTTATCTGAGCGAGGATTTGGGCTGATCCCCAGCAAAATTTTAATCTCATGCTGGCTTGTCCCTATAGCACATGTCTGAGCCACCCCCCACCTGCTTTCAACACCAGATCTCATTTCTTTACCGACTTTAGCCAATCAGAACCTGGAGATAGTCTCTCTCTCTCTCTCTCACACACACACACACACACACACACACGAAGATATGTTAAGGCCAAATATTAGTGGGTTTTAGAGCTATACCCTCTCTCACAATCAATGACTGCTACATTCCATTCCTACCAACACCCCCTTTTCACACTAATAGGAGCAGGCATAGTCAGTAAATTAACTTCCTAGGAAAGAACTCCCAGGGAGGACTTTTGATCTTCTGACCTGAGACATGGTCAGATATCAGATCAAGCTTGGCTGCGTGTGTGCGTGCATGTACCAGTTCTGGCTGTATGGCTGTGCCTATGAACATGTGTGAGTGTATATGTGTATACTTCTGGGGAGGGGCATGAATCGGTTGTCTTGAAGTCTGAGGAGATATAACCCCAAATTCTGTCAAAGAAAGAAGGATACTGGTATTCTGGTATTCATGGAGGGGTCAAAAAGGAAGGTAACTTTAACACATAATTTCAAATTATTTGACACTCCCATTGAGAGGGGGGGTCTATGTCTCCTGGCTTTGAATCTGGGCTACCTTGACTAAAGATGGTGAAAGTGAAGCTATGTGATATTGAGCTTTGAGAATCTATGAGATATTGAAGGCCCATGTAACTTCGACCTTGTTCATAGGAGTCCTCACTCTTTGAGGTGCCTGAGCTACCAGGTAAGAGTTAGACACCTAAGGCCCCATGCTAGAGAGGTGTTCTCGTTAGCAGTTGTAGCTCAACCCAGTCTTTCAGCCATCCCCACCAACACAACAAACATGTGGGTGAAACCATCTTGACTCTTCCAGACTAGCCTACCTACCAGCTGAATATCATCATGTCCTCCATGATTCCTTGAGGAACATTGTTGAGTTAAGCTAAGTTTTGGGGTACTTTGCCATGTAGCAATAGATAACTGAAACAAATGCAAACAATAATATTTAAATTTATTAAACACTCACTATATGTTTCTGGCACTATTCTGAGCATTTGACATATACCAACTCATTTGTTCCTAGGAAGAGGATGCATAAACCAGATTAGTTAAGTACTTTTCTCAAGTGGGATCACTTAGACTTGAACTAACCACACAGACTAGCACCAGAGCCCGTGTACTTAACTCCTACCTAAGACTATAGAATAATAGGTATTAAAGGAGGTTTCCCTGGTGGCACAAGGGGTTGAGTCTCAGCACTATGAAGCTATTGGCAGCCACTGCAGCATGAGTTCTAGCCCCAGCCAGAGAGCTGACCCACATGGCGCAGCAGACCTCTCCTGCCTCTCCTGCCGCTCCCCTCAGCAGTGTATTTCAGTAGATCTGCCTGTTCTGTTCCCCACTCTGTCTCAGATGAATTCTCTCACACACACCCCCACACATCTCTGGCCTGCACCCCAGTTCTTGTATGCATAAATAAATAAAATCTTTCAAAAATACTTAAAAAAAGTTTTAGTGAGAAATGTAAATCAAGGGAGATTTAAGGTGTCTGAGTAACACAAGAGACGGAGGAAATAATTCCATCTGGAGATATGAATAAAGCTTCCTAGAGAGGACCTTCAATTTGGGGTTTGAAGAAAGAGGAGCAGTAGCACATGGAATACTTGGTGAGCGTGATTGTCTCTGCCACAGGGAGGGAATGAACTCAGTACTGAACACATTTACTCCGAGGAAGAGATATTCAGTGAGCATTTGGAAATGTGGTTCTGATATACAGACGAGAGTTGGAAGCTTGAACTGTTAGTCTGAGCACTGACACTGTCCCTGCCATCACCGGACTTACATTCTGGACAGGGGCATTCTATGCATGTCACATTTAAACACGCATAGGCAGCTTTGTCGATAAGAGGTCAAGTTACGTGCTATCTGTTATGAGCACAGTGCTATGAAAAGAAGGATGGAGGATCAGGGAGTCCTCTGATGGTGAGTAGAGGAGTCCCATAAGCAAAGGGAAATGTCAGCTGACCTCTTAGTGTTTCACCTGTACGGGTAAGGAGTACTCAGAAGCAGCACACTACCGGAGATCTGGGAAGAGAGGGCATGAGGCAGACATAAGCCTAACTGGGCAGGTGGGCAGGGGGGCAGATAGAGGAATGGGTCAAGGAGCCCAGGTCTCATGCTGGAGCCATGGAAAACCATTAGCAGCTTGGGGAGGAGACAGGTAAGTGTGTGGAAAATGGGGAGGCAAAGTTTTTACATTACCTCCCCCCTTTCAATAGAAACCAGGTTCCTCACACACTTGCATGCGTACATGTACATACACACTCATGCAGACACTTACATACAAGCACAATTTTTCCTGCCCAAATTCCAGATCTCAGTCCTAGAGTATAACGGTTTTATCACTATTGCCAACTAGACACTTTGCCTAAATTTCTGGACACTTAATTCTTTTGCTCCCTCCTTTCTTCCTTCCTTCCTCTTTTCCTCCTTCCTTCCTTCTCCCTTCCCTCCCTCTTCTCTTCCCTCCATCCCTTTGTCTCTTTCTTCCTTCCCTTCCATTTTTTAATTTTCTTTTTTAAAAGTAAATGTTTTTATTGAGGAATCATTTTTCACAATACTGTCTCAGTGTCAGGAGTACAGCTTCACACCCCATGAAGTTCATACCACACCATGCCTACCACTAAAGTTCCCGTTCCCATCCAGCCACCCTCCAATCCACCACCTCTACCACATGCCCCCAGTCTCCACCCCCTTCCCCTGTGGTAGCCACCATTCTATTGCCAGAATTGAAGGGTTAGTTTTTGTTTTGGTTGGTTTGTATGTTTGTCTTGTTTATCAATGAAATAACACAGTATTTGTCTTTCTCTTTCTGATTTATATCACTTAACAAAATCACCTCAAGTTCCATCTGTATTATTCTAAATAACAAGCTTCTTTTTTTTTTTATAGCTGAATAGTATTTCATTATGTGCATATACCACACCTTTAGATGTCAATAGGCACTAAGATGTCAACAGACACAACATTTTGACTGTTGTGAATAATGTTGTATTGTGTAGGGACATAAATATCTTTTTTGTTTTCATATGCTTCAGACATACCAAGATGTAGGATAGATGAATAATGGGGTAGTTCTGCTTTGGGGGATTTTTTTTAACATGAGACACTTCAAAATTTGTGTGTTGGGGTTTTCTGGGTGGCACAAGGAGTTAAGTCTCAGCACTGTGAAGCCATTGGCAGCCACTGCCAGGGAGCTGACCCACATGGCACAGCAGACCTCTCCTGTCTCTCCCACTGCTCCCCTCAGCAGTGTATTTCAGTGGATCTGCCTGTTCTGCTCTCTACTCTGTCTCTGGTGAGTTCTCTCACCCCTGCACCTCTGGCCTGCACCCCAGTTCTTGTATGCATAAATAAATAAAATAAATTGTTCCAGTTTAGCATGTGTGCTGCCAAAGTGGGCACCCTTTCTACTTTAAGATATAACAGTAACAAGCCTAAAGTGCATTTTAAGTACAGATTAAAATCTTTTCCATGTGTCTAGATTCACGTAAACACTGCAGAAATGAAGATATAGACATTTCCTTCTTGTAACCTCCCAGTGTGTACTGCTCTAGAGGTAACCACTATTCCCACTTCTGTCATTAATAGTTCATGTTGTCTGTTCTAGAACTTCTGAAATGTAATCATATGATATGTTCTCTAAAGCCTCTGAGATTCATCTACATTGTTGAATCCTGTCCACATTCTTAGCTGCTTCAGTTTTTTGCTTTTTAAAAAAATAATAAAATTTATTTATGCATACAAGAGCTGGAGGGTAGGCCAGACATGCAGAGGGGTGAGAGGATTCACCAGAGACAGAGTGGGGAGCAGAACAGGTGGATCTACTGAAATACACTGCTGAGGGGAGCAGTGAGTGAGACAGGAGAATTCTGCTGTGCCATGTGGGTCAGCTTCCTGACTGGGATTGAACTCATGCTGCAGTGGCTGCCAACCGTTCATAGTGCTACGACTTAACCCCTTGTGCCACCAGGGAGGCTTGCTTCCATTTTTTTAAACCAGCTTACCTTCTCTCCCTCTTTCCTCCTCCCTTCCTCTTCAGTTTATAGCAAGTACCTGAGCACAAGTGCTAGGGAAATAGCAGTGAGCAATGCAGACAACCAAGAGTGAGCAGCACAATACTGGTCAAGTTCGGGGCATATTGGCAATTCATAGCAGAGGTGTCAGTCTCTAACTTTATGGACCATGGAACACTCCCTGGAGGAAACAACATCTAAGCTTAGACTCAGAGGACGAATAAAGTGCTGCAAGCAGTCACCTGTGCAAAAGCTGGAAGGCAAGGGAGGAAACGGTTCTTTCAAGGAAATGCAAGAAGCTCCTCTGGGCTGGAGCACAGAGTGCAAGGTGGGAGGAGATGCAGTTGCAGGGAAAGGTGGGCAGACATGAAGGCTTTCTAAGCTCCATGGAACAGTCCCTTCTCCTAGGAGCCATGGGCCATCATTGAGGGGTTTTCAGTGGAAGAATGACACGACGATGATTTGGTTTCCTTGTCTATTATTAAATTTGACGTTGATTTTGAGTCCATTTGAAAAAGGCATTTTAGTTTTTGGAAAAGTGTACATATGTACAAAAGGGCACATAATAAAGTTCAAGTCTCTTCTTTGACCTCTGCCCCCTAGAAATATCCCTCTGGCTGCAGTGGAAAGCAACATGGCAATGACCAGGTGAAAGCAGAAGACTCTGAGGAAGCTGGTGAGTATTCCAGGTGAGAGAGGTGGGAGTGACCATGGGAACCATCTGAGAGACACCGGAGGAAGCATAAACAAAGGACTTGGGCACTGAGGAGAGGAGAGCGTGAGAGAGGAAGGGGTTAAGCGTGACACCCAGGAAGGAGGATAGTGCTCTTTAATGAGTGAAGGGAGAACTGTTAGGAGAGTGTGGTGGAATGATTGCAACAGTGGCACCACCAACGCCTTCCCCTTTGGAGTCTTTCGTCTGTTTTCCCCTACCCTTGAATCTGGGTGGCCTTGTGACTTGCTCTGACTAAAAGGATGTTGCAAAATTAATGCCCTGACAGATCTAGGTTTTCAGAGACCTGGCACAGCTTCCACTTTTGTCCCCACTGAAGCCAGCCACCATGCAGACATCCAACCATTGTGCAGAAGAGAGACACAGAGACACCTCCTTCTTGGGGTGTCACTCTTAACCCCTTCCTCTCTCACAGCTCTCCTCTCCTTATGCTTCTTCAGTGTCTCTCAAATAGTTCCCATGGTCACTCCCACCTCTCTCACCCGGAATGCTCACCAGCTTCCTCAGGGTACACAAAATAAGGAGAGACACTCTGGAGGATGAGAAATGTGAAGGGAAAGAATGAGACCTAGTCAGCTCCATTCTCTTCTGTTGGAAGCTCTAGACATTCTACCGAGGCCATCTTAGAAGCTCCAGACCCCTGGGGCCGCATGTGTCAACTCGTGGACCTGAGGAGAACCGCTCTGACCTAATTGCAGAATCATGACAAAAAATTGTTGTTTTAGGTCACTCAGTATTGGGGTGAATTGTTACTCAATAAATAGCTGAAAGAAAAAAAGTAAAACAGCTGAAAAGGATAAGGAGGGATAGGGGAGAGGCTTTCAGTTCAGTGTCTTGCCCATGGTGGGGACACTCCCTCCTTGGGGGAATAAACAGGCTTTCCTAGTGAGTGTGGAACTTACAGTATTTCTGAACAAGAGACTTCCAGACACTGACAAGTGGTGCCACTCTACACAGCTGCACTTGCTTGGGGACCCAGACACATGCACATACTTTCATTAAGGCCCCCAATGCTCCCCACCAGTGCCCCCCATTCAGATGAGCCCTGGCACAAACACAAGCCACGGTCCAGTCCCCCTCACCTGGTCCTCAGCCCTTGATGTCACACAGACTAGCCTTACTGGTGGCAACTGGACAAAGGCAGTTGAATGCCCACTCTGGCCCTGGATCCAGAGGTGGGAGAAGGAAGACAGACAAGTTCAGAGACATCATGGACACAGGTCTATCTTTTTCTACTTAGGACTCCTGTCACTGGGTCCCTAACCCCCCTCCCTGAGTGGATAACGGGAAGATGAGGACCCCCCTTGCCTTCTTTTTCCTGCTCTCTGAACCACCCCATCCCCTTCTTATTAAGAAATTGATCGAAGCTCCTGCCAGGCCACAGCTTCTCTGAGACACAGTCAGATCCCCTGAAACACAAGGGGAGGTGTTATCTTTCCTCACAGCCCTGCCCTGACACCTCTTCTTGGACTTTGCCAGCCGAGGGCATAGCTTGGTGAGGCAGATTAGGTAAGTTCCCTGGAATCTACTGGTAAGAGTGTGAGCAGTACTGGGGGAAGGGTGGGCAGCAGAACAGGTCAAAGTGGAGGTAGGGCAGAAACTGAGATGTCCCTTCAGAATTTGTTCACTTCTTCCTTTTGCCTCTCCTCCTCCTACCCCACCCCCAGTCAGTCATTCCAATGTCCCCCACCTCTGGAAAAACTGAATTGGGATTCGATCCCCAGCCAGTTGCCTGAGTTCCGGAGCAGCTGTCCCAGGCTTGGGGGGAGGGGCCAGGAATGCTAGGGCTGAGGCCTGGGCCGCCCCAGACAGAGCCGGCTCTGAATTCTGGGAATGTTTGTGCAGCTGGAGCCCATTAGGGGAGGGAGCTGGGCCGCTTATTAATCCCAGCCTTGTTCCCCGGGAGGGGCCAGGGCCCTGCACACAAGTGGAGGGGGACAGGGCTCTGCTAGAGAGACCAGGCCCCAGCCCTCAGACCCCTGCTTGGTTGAGTCTCAGACAGGAGCTTGGTGATCTGGTGCCCTGCACCTCACCTTCATGGTGCGTGTGCGTGTGTGTGTGTGTGTGTGGAGTAGAGGTGAGTGTGGAGGTGGGGTATGAGCACACATAAAGGGCCATGGGGGGTATTGTAAGGTTTGACAAAAGCCACAAGGGGGTGGCTGAGGAGACAGGAGGAGGTGCTGTATATTCCTCAGGGATCCTCCTATGCCCTCCAGGGACTGCTGGCCAGCTAGTAGGAGAAGAGGAGGAGGGGGGTGGATTCCTGCTGCCCCAAATGGTTGTGTGCACAAAGAGGGCTGAAGAGTGTGTGGAATCAAGCATGGGGGTCACACCCTGCAACAACTGCAGGAGATACCACTTACTCAGACCTGAGCAACACCTCCTGCTCAGCCACACACAGTGCTCCTGGGTGAAGGGTCTGGGGACCTGGGTTTTGTTCCAAGCTGGCACTACTGTAGGATGTAGTACGAAGTACTGAAATTTAAAAAGAGCCTGACATGGTGGTCAGCTGTATTTACCGTGGGCACTGGGATGCATTTTTTAGCCTCTCTTACTTCCTCTATCCACAAATTAGGATAGGGTCTGTCCTATGCACTTTATAAGATTGTACAGATGTTAATTCATCCACTGGTGTGTCCATACAGCCATCCTACAAAACCTAAATGGCTGCTCTATTCTACATACTCTTCTGGTTACTGGGGCAACAAAAATGAGCAAGGATCCTGGCATTAGGAGCTCATGCTTGATTCTGGGGGGTGGGATGAGGTTAGTCACATACATGAATCGACTATAAATGTGGAAAGTACTCTAGCCCTGTAGCATCAGGAAGCACTGCTGGCCAGTCTGTTACATGTGTCCTTAGGGTGACATGTTTGAAGGGCCCTGTACTCTGTAAGGTCCAGCAGAGTGTGGGAGGAGGCTGTGGTGGGGTCTCCATGGCAGAACTGAGGTTTCTTTGTACTTTCTTCGTTCATTCTGCCCTTGCCACATCTCCAAGTCTCCAACTGGGGCTTAGGGCTACTGGTTACTCAGGGTGATAATACCAGAGGGGTTCCAGAGTTAATGCTACTATCAGACACTGGCAGATTAGTAGCATCACAAAAATCTCAGCACCCTCCCTAGGGAACAAGGAAGAAGAATATATGACAAATTCCTTAGAAAGAAGTTTAGGTTTGATGCCTTTGCTGAACTACAACCCCAGCTCTTCATGAGAGATGGTGAGGAGGGCTGGGGGAAATGAGAAAGTTCAGTGAGGGCCAGGGACCAGGGAAGTTTTGGAGAGGGGTTCAGCTATTCTGCTTCAGCTATCTCCAGAAGCCTTGGCCAAGAAGAGGAATAAAAACATCTCCTCTCAGCCTCATTCCCCACAAGATTCTGTCACTGTCTCTAGCTTAGGTAGGGTGAGCTCCCTTCAAAACTTCAGAGAATTCCCCAGAAGTGCTGATAGGATAGGAACCACAGAACAGCCTGGTAATGCCTATGACAAAAATATGGAATCTTGGGATGGGCAACAAACGACAACAGCTGTCTGAGAGTTCCCAAAAGTCATATCCTCAAGTAGTGACCCCTTGGTTCCAATAGCCACCAATTCAGGTAGTCTCTGAACTGAGTACCCCATGTTCAAGACCCTTGCTGGAACCTCACTGCTCAGGTTCTGGGCACATGGCTAAGGGCTCAATACCAGAACAGTCTCTGTCAATGAGAATCTTGCGGGTGAGGAGACCCCCTAAACTGTGGAGGCTCAGTTCCTACCATTAGGAACCTCAGTCTAATAAGGGGAGATAGTCCTTGCTCTCCCGGAGTTGCTTTTCTAGAGGAAAGGGCAACTTTGTCTTCTAGAAATGCCTACTATGATAGCAGAGATGCAGTCTGTCCTTGGGAAACCTGCCTCCAGGATGGACACACACACACACACACACACACACAGTCTAGGGTGAATACAAGATGGGCTAGTAAACTGAATTCCAGTGATGGGCAGTCAGGATAGTAGAATGAGCGATGGGGAGGAGAAAGGCAGAGTTAACTAAAGGGATTCCCCAGAGAAAGACCCTGGGTAATGAAGTGAATTACAATCATTGGAGGAGAGCACTTTTCTATGAACAGATGCCCCTGACTATCTCTCAGCTTTGAAGGAGGGTTATCATCTTAAATAAATTAATTAAATGTATGGTGTAGGTGCCATCACTTTAAAAAAAAAAAAGTGTGGAGACAGCACTCGTTGATACTAAGATTCCTTCCAGTTCTAACATCCTAGACTTCCTGGCCCCAGGCCTCTCACCCCTGCTTCCTCTCCCTCAGAGCCTCCCCCACCCTGTCCTTCCTCACAGTCTTCCATTTGGTCTCTCCTGAGGCAGGTGGTCCAGCCAGCTGCTTGGCCTATTCCGAGATGAGATCCCACCCACAGTGTGGGATGGCGTTCAGTAGGGGTGGGCTCTGATCTGAGGAACTGACAGATGAGGTTGGGGCTCAGGGAGGGGGCAGAGTACTGGGGTGAAAACATGGCTTAGAGCAGCTCTTCTCAATACCCTCAAAAGGGGAAATCTGTAAGGAGGGAGAAAAGGGTACAGGGGATGCATTAGGTTTAGGCTGTGGTAGGTCTGGTTCCCCGTGGAGGCCTGGAGGGGAGTCAGGGAAGAACAGGTTGCACTCCACTTCCCCTGAGCTGGGAACACTGGGGCTCAAGTTGAGCCAGGCGGGGTGGATCCTGCAGCTGCTGGGTGTGCTTGTTGTGAGGGAGATGGGAAGGCTGGGCAGGCAGTGTGGATTGGAAAGGACAGCTGGGTCTGCCAGAAAACCTAGCTTGACACCCCTCCTGAGAAACTTCCCCTCCCCCAACTCCACACAGGGCTATTGGGGTGGGGGGATACTCTCCACCCATTCAGAACAAGAGGCCAGACAGAGACTGGGGAGAGACTAAAGAGGGTGCTGAGCCTAAGGGAGCCATGTCCTTTCTGTGCCTTTCCTCAGTAAAGCTTTCATGAAAGAGCGAGGGTCACCTGGAGTCCACAGTAGTGGATGGCGGTGAATGGCTCCATGAGTGACTGGGTGGAGGGCACAACTCCAACTGTCAGTGCTTCAGACCAGAGTACTTCCTGTCAACCTTTTCCCTTCCATACCAAGACTCTTAAAAAAAATAAAAAGATTTATTTTTATTTATTTATGGATACAAGAACTAGAGTGCAGGCCAGAGGTGGGGTGGGTGAGAGGACTCACCAGAGACAGAGTGGGAAGCAGAGAAAGTGGATCTACTGAAATATACTACTGTGGGGAGCGGTAAGTGAGACAGCAGAGGTCTGCTGCCCTGGCCAGCTTGATGGCTCAGACTTTAACCCCTGTGCCACCAGGGAGGCCCTATACCACAGACTCTTAAATGTCAACAGTGCCTAAGAATTACCTGGTGGGCTTTTTAAAATACATAATGGCATAAAGACCACCTCACTTTAGAGACCACCCCAGTAGTTCTGGGGGATGTGTGAGAATTTGAATTTCCAACATGTTCCCAGGTGATGCTATGCTCCTGGGTCACTCTACTCCTTCTTTCTTCCCTCCCTTCTCAGCTGTCTCAACCCTTTTTCAGCTCCTGCCTGCCTGCCTCCCTCTCCCCCAAAACAAGCCACCTCAGCTGTTGGGGGCCAAGCATATGGCTGAACTGGAGAGGGTCAGGGTCCAGCCTGTGGTAGGAGGGTGTGGAGCTGAGCTCAGCCCGGCTTCTGTGTGACCCAGGTCCTGGCAACACACTGCAGTGATGCTCTCCTTTCCTCTCTTCCCCAGTGCAGTGACCTTTCCAGCCTACAGGGGGCCTGGAAATCCGTGTGAATAAAGTATCACCCATAGGTTGCAAATTTCACCCTGAGTGCCAGGTCTGTGTGCCATTATTCTATGTGTGGACACCGTGGTGGTGAAAAAACATGAAGCCACTGTAAAGTCTTAATGCAGCTATACTTTTTTAACTTAAAAAATGATATAATTTCACACTTATAAAATGTCCTTGCATTTTGTCAAGATGGATGACCCTTAAGACAACCATCAAAGTGTGTACAACTTGGTCCTTGCTGCTGCCCCAGTCTCATCTAAGCCCCCTCTATTTCTCCTAACCATGTAAGCCTCATTTCAGTTACACAAATGGATTTCATCCCCTCTGGTCTCAGGGCCTTTGCACATGCTGTTCCCTCTGCCTACAACATCCAACAATCTGCCTTACTTCACACTGAACCCCTCCTTTCATTGGCCCAATTAACTTTTCCCTCAAATCTGGGCTAATCTTTCCCATTCACCTGACCATATTAATTTCCCCAGTAGAGGCTCTCACAATATATATGTATCCATTTGTCTGTAACCCTTAATGGTATTTTAATTTGACATCTAAGTGTGTGGCTTTGATTAATTTCTGACTCCCTATCAGTCTGAAAGTTCAATGAGGCGAAGCCCATTTGTTCCTCTTGCCTACAATCCACTAGAGTCAACCACATACCTGGCACAAGCCAGGTGCTTAATGGACATATGATAAAACAGCCAATTGAAAATAAAAAGTCCTCTCCACATGGAGGTAACAGCGAGGGGTTCTCATGCAATCTGGCACAGAAAGACAAAAGTTAAAAAACAACCTGCACTCCTGTGCTGCTGATAATCAGGATTTTCTGATCACCTGTTCTCATAGGAAGACCATGGTTTTGGCTACTGCAGTGGAAGTGAGAGAGAAGAGAGGGGAGACTGACTAAAAGCCAGTGTAGTGAGAGTGGGGAGGAGAGAGAAGGGCAGCAGAAATCAGAGAGAAAAAGAAGAGAGAAGAAAAGGAAGGGGAAAAGGGATCTGAAAAAGATAAAGGGGTCAAAGTCCTCTTAGGACAAAGTGAAAGGAAGAGAATTTCCTGACATCATGTTGGGGTTCATAGGGTAGGGTTAAAGGGGTATCATTTGACTGCCTTGCTTAGTAACCTCTTCCACCACACTCAAGCCGCCTTCCTTCTTTCCCCACCCCAGCTCCTCCCCCCTTTGCCCCAGGAGCTGGGCTAGTTTATTTTCCTTGGGAAGGCTTCCTGAAAGGGGAGCCTGGTTTTCCTGACACATGAAAAGTGTCTCAGACTGCCGTCTGACCCTTCCTGCAGAGCCCCAGCTCCAGGGAGTTTGTATGACATGCAGTCACACACGTGGACACATGCACATATCCTGGCACACGCATGCACCCAGGGACCCCAGCATGAGTCTGGGAGCTGTGTGACCATACAAGTGTCTGCACTCAGGCACCCGTCACATGCAGAGGAGAGATAATGTACAAACACTCTATGTATATCCCCTGCATGGGTGCCTGGGTTCCTGCGCCTGTGTGCTTAGCACATAATCTCACTCATTTACACGTAAAATATTCTTCCAAACACCCAAGGGTGTCCATTTCTACTCTTTGTTGTGCCATTGGTGGTAAGAAGGATTAGAGTGATGGACGCATGTGGTGTGAGTGGCAGTGTGAATGGCTGGTGTGGCCCAGAACCAGCTGCACTTCTCCCTGAGTCATAGGAGTCTGGCCAGAGAGACCACCCACTTTGGTGGAGTGGGTCCTCCCCCATGCCTGTGGGTGGGAGGTGGGATGTCTGAATCCTCAGTGCTCCCTGACTTCAGGCTGGCTCTTTTGGAATCAAGCACACCATCTGCACTTGCATAGAGGGCTCCAGGGAATTTGAAGGGAGTTCTCCGTGGCACACACACACTGCCTATGGCTAGGCTCATTATCTGGAATCCAAGCCCACCCCGTGGGCCCAGGACTCCTGCCCTCTGAGGTGACTCTTTCAGGGAGTGGAAAGCTCAGGGGGTGCTCTGCCCGCTACCAGTCTGTACAATAGTAGACTCAGCATCTACCACTTACCATGTGCTTAGCAGTTCATGCACATTATCTTAGTTAACGCTTCTAGCAACCCTTGAAGAGCTTTATTCCCTTTCTTTAGGGATGCGGGATGAGGTCAAGAGCTGAGTTGAGATGAGGTCAGGCAGCCACATCTGTCTGCCACCCAAGCCCCTGGGCTTGAACATTTCCACACTGCTTCCCACTTCAAGTAGCTCACATGTTTTCAGATGTATAAATACCTACCTCAAAAGTTTTCTGGGAAGGAACTGAAGTGATTCTTGTAAAATAGTCTAGTGAGATATCTGCCTGGCACAAAGAAAGCACCTGAAACCTCAGTTTCCTTTCTCCTTTGGGTTCCAGTCTGGAGGAAGGAGTAGGCCACACTCCCCTGACCAGTGGTGGGGGGGCTTCCGTAACTAGGAGTGCTGTGGGCAGGGCAGGCAAAGAGGTATCAGCCCAGCTCTGCCCCCTCCCCTTAATCTCTGAAGCCCGGTTCTTATGGGAAGCCAAAAATAACAGTGATCATCATCTTGCACCCCAACACTTGCCCACACCCACCTGCCTGGGGCAGAGCTGGAAAGGACAGGGAACCTCTCCACCCTCCACAGGTCTCTCTGACACCCCCAGGAAAAGGAGGCATTCCCAGACTCCCAGACAGGAGCAGGAAGGGGAGGGGCTGGGGGGCGGATGGGAGGAGGGGCCGCCACACACTGAAGCCTTTGTGGGATTTCCAAGCTTGGAGGTGGAAACACTTCATACATCAAGTGTGTTTGTCCTTCCCTGGGGAAGGTGGAAGCAAGAATGAGGGAGGAGGGGGGCGGAGGCTGGGCAATCAGCAAGGGCTTATGGCCTGAAATAGGAAACACCAGTATGTAACTCGAGTTGCTGAGGAGGGGGGCTACCAGAACCTTTCTTGAGGAGCAGAACTATTCTTGGCTTCTGGGATCCCCACTTGGAGGCTTGATTCCCCTCTCCAGGCCCTTACTCACTGCAGAAACACACACCCGTCACTTTCCAGGTCCATGCTCTTCCTGCCAGGCTTCCAGGCTCTATTCCCTGCAGCGCATTCCTGTTTATTCCTTCTACTGTGCCATGGCCCTCTAGGAGCCGGCTCTTCCTTTCCTCTTCCTTCTCCACCATAAACTGGAATCGCCTCTCCTTCCTCCCATCTTCCAAACCCAAACTGATTGAACGTGAGACCCCTGACCTCCCACTCAGCCCTTCTGGAGCTCACACTCTTTCCAGCCAGAGTCCTACCTCCTCCTGCTCAAAACGGTTACAGGACCTGGGTTTGGTTTCCTTTAAGCCTTGACAGGTTCCCTGACCTGTTTCCTGACTCATGGCGCTAACCCAGCTGCTGTCATGGTGTCTGTGATGCTGGCGCTGCACCGAGTAATTATTCTGGTGACCTCCAATGAGTATGTCTTGCGGTGACGATTTTGGAAAGTTAGTGCTATTCACTTGCTTATTCAAGAAGTATTTATTGAGGGTCCACTAAATGCAAGATCCTCTGCTAGATGCTGGCCCCCTTCTTGGAGCTCACAGTTAGTGTCACCCTTAGGTTCTCTGTAAGAGGGTCCCCTGTTCTGTGAGCTCCCAATTGTTCTCCACCCCACAGAGCAGAGTCCAGGGATGTGCCTATTTGGAGCCTATACGACCCCCTCTGCTCTCTGTCTTAGAATACGCTCTGGATCCCTACCCAGCACTATGTGGAACCATATTAGAATGTGAAGCAAAATCTATCAGTCAATCAGTAATGCTGACACCGTCAGTTTACTGCCGCAGGACCTGGATTTGAAGTTAGAGACTTGTGGGCTTAGTCCTGCAACATTTACTGCCACAAAATTTTAAATTGTGGATTTTTTGCCTTTAAAAAAAAATCGCGGGGCCTCCCTGGTGGCGCAGTGGGTTAAGCAACGCACTATGAAGCAAACCTCAGCCACTGCAGCATGAGTTCCATCCCTGCTGCCGGCCAGGGAGGGGACCCACATGGCGCAGCAGACCTCTCCTGCTGTGTCCGCTGCTCCCCTCAGCAGTGTACTTCTGTTGATCTGCCTGTTCTGCTCCCTGTTCTCTGTGGTGAATCCTCTCAGCCCCCACACCTCTGACCTGTACCCCAGTGCTTGTATGCATAAATAAATAAATCTTTAAAAAAAATAAAATTTTTAAAAATCGGAGCTTTGGTATAGGATGAGTAAAGCATGTGGAAATATGGAGGTGTGAAGGTAGACTCCCCACATTATATAAACAATTGGCAAATTAAAAAAAGAAAAAATAAAATTAAAACTGTAAATGCTGTATTAATATATTATCTTTATTACTGAGTTCTTTTGGCAGCCTTTAAATATTGCACATGGGGTAAGGGCCTCAGTTATGCCGAGAATCTCCTATTCAAGTGACTCCAGATGATTTAGACTAGGCCCCAGGCCTGCAAATCTCTTTCTTCCCCATCCATCCTCCTTGCTGCGGGCAAGGGGGTATACTCTGAGGGCTGAGGGGTGGGAGCAGGAGTAGGAGTCTGCACACATGGGCTCACACCTGGGTTCGTGAGCTGTCCTTACTTAGCAGGACAGAAGGGAATTGTTGGTGGGGAGAGATGGAAGGTAAGCCAAAGGACAGGAAGAGCAGTGGCATGTTCCAGTGCAAAATGCCAGAGTCACTATAAAAGTACATTTGTCAAGATGGGAGGGTGGGATATATTTTATTTAAAAGCTTATTCACTTGGGGCCTCCCTGGTGGCACAGTGGGTTGAGCACTGCACTGTGAAGCATCTGCGGCACAGCACTGAGAGTTCAATCCACAGCCAGGGAGTGACCCACATGGCGCAGCAGACCTCTCCTGCCTCGCCCGCTGCTTCCCTTAGCAGTGTATCTCAGTCAGTCTGCCTGTTCTGCGCTCCACTCTGTCTCTGGTGAATCCTCTCACCTCCCGCGACTCTGGCCCGTTCCCCAGCTCTTGTATGTGTAAATAAATAAATAAATCTTTAAAATAAATAAAAGCTTATTCACTTAATTTATAGCTTTTAAATATTTGGACCTTTTGTTTGTGGCCCTTTATTTGTATTCTTGCCCAGTCCCTGCAAATATTAAGGGCAGGCCTGCTACAGTGCTGGTGAGCAGGGGACAGCAGTTATCAGGACCGAGTAGAGCAGCGTGGACTACTGCCTGCCAGCGAGCTGCCACCTGTCTGCCTTTGCTCCTGCTCTTCCCACCACCGCCAACCCTACCCTTCCTTTATAATGCTTTCCGCCCTGAAGTCTTCAGTGATCCCTGCTGCCCTGGTGGCCTGGCTCCCCTCCAAGACAATGACATTTACCGCCAGTGCCACTCGCCAAGCCGACATCCATACTGCCTGGCATCAGCCCATCAAATGCTCTTTGGTGCTGCCATCTAACTTTTAGCATATGTGCCATGTCTGGGAAGCTGGGTCATCCATGTGTTGATAGCACTGGTGGTGTGGTATTGTCTTCTGCAAGCTCCCTACAGTGTTAGGCTTGGAAAAGAATGGGTTTGAGATTACCCAGAGACCTAGGGCTGATGTGAGCCCTGCTCTTATTAACTATATGACCTTGAACAACATCACCTCTCTGAGTCTCAGATTTCTCTTAATGAAACAGAGTAACAAGGCCTGCTTGGCAGGGTATTGTGAACATAAGTAATATATGTAAGAGACCTGACAAAGTAGGCAGTCGATAAAATAGTAACCATGATAATTATATTATTACACACAACACATTAATATATAGTTTACATTTATTATGTGCCTGCTATTATATTGTTAATATAACAATTATAGTTATATATTATTAAGGACATACATAAATGAAAGGAGAATGGGACAGGAAGCTCAGGAAACCTAAGGGAATGGAAAGGGAGCTCTTCTGCCTTGAGGCTTTTCTAGCTCTTCTGCCTTGACTGAGGAAGCCTGAAGCTAGGCTGCTTTGGTAAGGAGATCTTTGGAACACACAGTTCCTCCCTGAATATTTGGCAAAGGAGTGAGTAATACAGGCTCAGAGTTAACCCTTCCACATGGCTAAAATCTCTTGACCCTGGGCACTTGATTTAGCCACACCACCCACACCCTTGGCACAGCCCTATCTCTGCCCTGCTCATACAGGCAGCTGTATACCAGGGACCACTTCCATCTGCTAGAGAATATGCCAGTCTTCCAAAGTGGTTCCTCTACCCCAGCACACCCCAGTGTGCCCGCCTGGAAGAAACCACGGGACCAAGGGCTAGGGGAGCAGTAGACACTGGATCCCAGTTCCCAGGACCACCCACCCTGACCTCCTCCCCTATGATTATTAAAAACATATTTCCAAGGGATTAGCAACTGTGCCAGGGATGTAGATCACTAACCCTCAGTCCAACCAATGGTTTTAATCATTAGCTGCAGCCACAATTAACATAACTAATGAGCAGTTGACTAAAGTAGGGTGGGCATAGAGTGAGGGGTTGGGGCAGAGAGGGAGGCACCTGCCGTACGATGAAGCCAAGGGACCATCCTTGAGACAGGATGCAAAACTGCATCTCCCCTAATCAGGAGACTAGCCGCTAATGTTATTGAAGACACTGGTCTTACAGTGGGGAGGCTGTGTCCAGCTACTCTGAATTACCACATCGTGGGGTGACCCTCATTTAGTCTCCCCATGGGAGAGTCCACAGAGCAAGGAACTCACCTGTGCACGCTAACCAAAGTCCTAGACCAGGGTTCCTGTAAAGACCTAACTCTTGGCTCATGAGAGTGTCCAAAAATGCAGGAAATGCAAACTCAGAACCTCTTCCATTGTCTCAGGGAGGAATGCTAGCTAAGTATGCTCCTAGTCTTACCCCTACCTCTTCTAGATGGACTCCCATTTTCAGTTAGCAATTGTGAAGTATTATCTAACCGGAGAGGCTAAAAGGCAGCCACTGGGGCACTCCAGTTCTCTGTCTGGGAACACTGACAGAGCAGAAGGGAAGTTAAGAAGGCAGGAAAGGGGCCTCCCCTGGTGGCGCAGTGGGTTAAGCAACGCACTACGAAGCAAATCGCAGCCACTGAAGCACGAGTTCGATCCCTGCTGCCGGCCAGGGGG
>JAGFMF010012271.1:868810-887639 GCA_019455555.1 Galemys pyrenaicus
CCCCTCCCTGGCCAGCAGCAGGGATCGAACTCATGCTGCAGTGGCTGCGATTTGCTTCGTAGTGCGTTGCTTAACCCACTGCGCCACCAGGGGAGGCCCGCCCTAAAATATTTATTATCTAGCTCTTGACAGAAAGTTTGCCAACCCTTAGTGTAAAGTAGCTATGTCTAATCTCATTTTAAGTCTCCTAACTCCTTAATTTTTTTATTAAGTCTCCTTTAATTTTTTATTATGCAAATATTCAATAATAAATATAGCTTTTCTATATTTGATATACAAATATTTCTTTAAAATTTCAGAGTGAAGACAATGTTGACTTACGACAGACCTATCCTCCGCTTTCCTCATCAACAGAATATTCAAGTTCTATAGATTCTTCACTTTTCTATGCACCATGGTCTACTTATGGAGATGATATTAAACAACCTTCTAATTCTCAGATTAATGTGAAGAACAGGTAAATTAATAAAGACAATGTCTCAGGTTAAATGAAATGATAAGTTTGATTATATTGAACCCAGTTATATTAGCTCTTTGTTCCTTTAGGTCATCAGTACTACAGCAATATATATTTTTTTAAGATTTATTTATTTATACATACAAGAGCTGGGATACAGGCCAGAGTCCAGGGCAGTGAGAGGATTCACCAGAGATAGAGCAGAGAGCAGAAGAGACAGACTGACTGAAACATACTGCTGAGGGAAGCAGCGGGCAAGGCAGGAGAGGTCTGCTGTGCCATGTGGGTCCCCTCCCTGGCTGGGGGCAGGGATCAAACTCGTGCTGCAGTGGCTGCAGTTTGCTTCATAGTGCGTTGCTTAACCCACTGCGCGATCCTGGAGGCCCTAGGACCAGTTATGTGTATGTAATTTTTAACTTACTACTTTTAAAAATTCACTGGAGGGAATCCTTAGTGAATAAATCTTAAGTTCCTCTCTCTAAAGATAACTTAGGGCCTCACTGGTGGCACAGTGGGTAAAGCAACACACTGTGTAGCAAATCACAGCCACTGCAGCACGAGTTCGGTCCCTGCTGCTCAAGTTTGATCCCTGTGGCTGGCCAGGGAGGGGACCCACATGGCATAGCAGACCTCTCCTGCCTCCTCAGCAGTGTGTTTCAGTTGGTCTGCCTGTTCTGCTCCCCACTCTGGTGAATCCTCTCACTTCCCGCGACTCTGGCCTGTACCCCAGCTCTTGTAGGCATAAATGAATAAGTCTTTAAAAATAAAAAATAAAGATAGCTTAAATGGTTATACTTTTTAGATCTATTTTTTTATTCAATTCTAAATTTTTAGTAATTTTTTTCTTTGCAAGTACATAATAAACAGGAGTTTATCAAATATGAGATACTTTTAATTAATTTCTGTTCAATTCCACAAATAATAAGGACCCACTCTATGCCTGCTTCTCTCCTACTAGATTAGAATTAACATGGCAAATATTATCCCTATCTTTATAAATCTTAAAATTATGGTGATGATGATAACATGCCAGGTATAGGTATACTGCAGTTTATAAAAGGAATTATGTAAATCATACACAGTGTTGTAAACCAGTGTTACCTAAAAACAATTAAAAAATATGAAATATAAAGTGTTATGGGAGTCTATTGCAAAGAGAAGCCTAAGGGAATGACATCTACCTTTTTCTTAATTATATACAAGAGAGCAGCTGATAAAGGCTCATGCATCTTTAGTTTATTCAGGAAATATTTATTAAATCTTATTAAGATTAATAAAATTTTTAAATTTCGGTAAATTATCTAAAATAATATTAGAGGGCCTCCCTGGTGGCGCAGTGGGTTAAGCAACACACTATGAAGCAAACCACAGCCACTGCAGCACGAGTTCAATCCCTGCTGCCGGCCAGGGAGGGAGGGAGGGGACCCACATGGTGCAGCAGACCTCTCCTGCCTCTCCTGCCTCGCCCGCCGCTGCCCTCAGCAGTGTGTTTCAGTCAGTCTGCCTGTTCTGCTCCCCACTTTGTCTGGTGAATTCTCTTACCTCCCAGGACTCTGGCCTGTACACCAGCTCTTATATGCATAAATAAATAAACAAACAAATAAATAAATGATTTTTTAAAAAATAAGAATAAAATATTATTAGAAAGAATACAACTGGGCCTCCCTCGTGGTACTGGGTAAAGTCTCAGCACTTTCAAACTAACAATAACATTGCTGCATGAGTTCAATTCCCAGCCAGGGAGCTAGCCAACATGGCACAGCAGACCTCTCCTGTCTCACCAGTGCTCCCCTCAGCAGCGTATTTCAGTGGATCTGCCTGTTCTGCCCCCCACTCTGTCTCTGGTGAATCCTCAGCCCCTTGAACCTCTGGTCTACACCCCAGTTCTTGTATGCATAAATAAATAAAAATAAATCTTATTTTAAAAAGACTACAACTATATAACTCTACAAAATATTTTTAAGTTAATTGCATATTCATTGAGAAAATTTAAACTTTACAGAAATATTTAAAAGAAAATGGAGGTCCCTCATAGCCCTGCTTCCCCATTTTACAACAACTACTAACTGGTACATTAGATTAAATATTGTTCTAGATCTATATTTGTACATTATTATCCAAAAAAACTTATTGAATCTTCATGAAATAACAATTTAGTGAAAAGCTCTAGACTTGTAGGCAGACCTTTGATTTTTTTCACCTGGTAAATAATAAAGTTCAGTAAGTCATATGCCCTTGCAAGATACACATTTCTTAATACCTCAAGTCATCTTTCATGCAACAGATAGTACCTAAATGATTACTAATCTCTGCCACAATATGTTATAGAAAGATTAATAAAATGTTTGAGTATTATGGGAATATGAGATATTTTTATTTGCCAAATATCATATGCTATGAAATGTTAGAAATATGAAAAAAGTTATAACTTAAAACACATTACTTCTAGGAACAAAAAAAAAAATTAATTAAAAAAAATAAAACACATCACTTCTATGAACAAATTACCCAAAAATCACAGTTGATAAAAAGACACCATTTTTCCATCTTCTTGTGGTTTTTATATTCTGTATTATAATGTTAATCACTATGTAGGATTTCAGGTATATGAAACTCCAATCATTACTTTGTCAAGGATTTGGTGGTAGCCCCCATTTAAGGGACAGCAGCAATATTGCTGAGGTCAATCTAACATGACTATATTACATTTTGTTTTTTAATCCAACATTTAGTGTAAAAGTCACAAAAATAGAGCAGCCCAGTCATACAGTTTTCAAATCACAAGTGAGAAAATCTTGTAAATTTTTATGGAATGATGTAAACGCTTTCAGAAGCAGCCATAGTACCAACCATGTCTACAACATCATAGGTCAGAGATTTATATTTTCATCACCTCAAAAGAATAACATGTGTTTTGGAAAAATAAGTAAGCATACATTGTGAATTGGACATAGGATTTGAAGTGAAAGAGAAATATTTATGTAGCATAGATACTATGCTAAAGTGAAAAATATTTTTTAGTTCCTTTTCCCTCTATTGAATTGAAATAATGGTATAGATTCAATTCACATATTTTATAGGAAATAACGATAGAATACATCTGGAAAAAGAAATCAATATTTTGAACTTTGCTATGGATAAAATGATTTATATGTAATATTCATTTATTTTTAGGATTCAAACAGAAAGAAATGACTATGGCAGTGAAACAGACTTATATGGACTTGTGTCTAATATTTTGGAAGAACAAGATAAGTCACAGCCATATTTTACTGAGGGGTTAGTATATAAGTTATATGATATATATAATAAGTTTTTAAATTCAAACATACTAGATTACCCTTATTAACTTTTATTTAATAGAGGATCATCTAACAGATATCTTAGTTCAAATACTTCTAAGACCCTCAGTTATGCTGAAGTACTTGCCATACAATTGAAAATTTAAGTCTAAGGTTTTATTTGCCATTGAAAGAACTTTCATTTGAAAAGTTATTCTTGCAAATTCAGTTCTATTTCCCTTGAGTTCATGCACTAGTGAACTTTAAGTATTAATCCCAAGGATTTCTTGTACATATATCCCACAGAATAAAATTCTCACTACTGCTGTGCAGAAATACATATGGACTTTACATGTGGTAAAAATTTTTTAAACATGTTTTAATTACTTTATTTGGGTACAGAAGTTATATTATCCAAATGCTTTATTTCATGCATGGGGAAGCACACATGTAACCAATTAAAATATTTAATTTCAATAATAGTTTAAGCAAAACATCTCTTTTTCATTTAAAAAATTGTGGTGAACAACACTTTTGTGTAACTTAATTAAAGGAAAAACTTATTTTGTTTTTATCTGTTTACCAAAGATAAATAGTTCCTATAAGATCATACAAACACTGGCCTCTGGCCTTAGTTAATACCTCTTCGGAAAGTACAGTGGAAACATTAAAATTAAAATGCATACTTACATAGCATGTAACACATTTCTGGGAATAAGAAATTATTTGGAGATAATGGTAAGTTAAAGGCAAAGTTGGAAAGGATTAGAGGTGAACTGTGGAGCAAGATCAGTTATTTCAAAAACCTTTCCTATGTTTTCCATTGAGGAAATAGTCTTTTAAAAGCTAAGTTGTAAATAAAATTATAAAACCTAAGTTGTAATTAAATATGTTTACTTGTTCTAGGACCTGCTCCTCCAATTTAAAGTCAGTTTGGCCAATGAACACAAGCAGATTTGCAGATCACCATGACCTCTTAACAGAAACCAAAAGGCCAATAGATACAGCCATCTCTCAGCAAGCTTTTTATAGTGGTGAATCTGTGTCAGCAGTGGAAAAGCAATACCTGCATAATAGTAATCTCACACCACAACAAAAAATAGATGAAATTTATCATGGATTTACTGGTTTAGACCTTGAAGAACAATGGATGTACCCCTCAAGAAGTGATCATTCTAACTGTTACAATATCCAGACAAATGATACAGCTAAGACAACATTCCAAGAATATCCATTTATCAAAAACTGTTTTACACCAACAACTGGTTTGTCTGACATCATGAAAGAATCAGGAGTTGATACTTACCCATATGGAAGAGAGAAAATATGTGCTAAAAGTCTTGAAGCACCATTACAACAAAAAAGGGCTGAGATATTTCTTTCCCAATTTAATAGATATAATGAAAATGCAGATTATTGTAGATACCCAGAATATGCTCATCCTAATAAGGCTAAACTTAACAAGTGTTCAAATTTTAGTGTCCAAGATGGTAAAAAATTAGCCAATGGCACACCTGAAACACCAACTGTAGAAGCAGACACCTACACAAAGTTATTTCAGGTTAAACCAGCAAATCAGAAGAAGATGGAAGAGTCAATGCCTGACCAGCAGAATTTCACATTTCAAAAAACTGCACCACATCTGACAGAAAAACAGTTTGCAAAGGAAGCAGCATTCACTGCTGATTTTGGCTTAAAATCAGAGTATGGATTAAAACCTCACACAGCTTGTCCAGCTAATAATGATTTTGCTAGTGTCACAGAAAAGCAACAGTTTGCTAAACCTGATCCCCCAAATTCTGAGTATTTTAAATCAGTGAATTTATTATCAAACTCGGCAACACCTTCAGGAGGTATTAATTTAAACAGACCAACTTGGATGAATGTCCAAACAAAAAACACTCCTATTCCTTACAGAAATCAGGGTAACTTGATAAAATTAAGTAGTCACTTAAGTGCAGCTTCAAAAGGTTCTAGCCATTCTTCAGATTTCCCTCAACTATCCACAAATTTAACCCCAAATAGCAATTTATTTCAGAAGTATTGCCAAGAAAACCCTTCAGCATTTTCTAATTTTGATTTTAGCTACAATGGTGCAGAAAGAATTCAATCTGTCAGTCACATGGAAGGACTGACAAAGAATGGAGAAGAAAATCTCTTTGAATCAGTTACTGATAAAAAAATAAAGCAGCCAAATGGATTTTGTGATAACTATTCAGCTCAGCAGTATGGGATCATTGAAAATGTAAACAAACATAATTTTCAAGCTAAGCCCCAGAGTGGACATTATGATCCTGAAGAAGGCCCAAAGCATTTAGATGGCTTATCTCAAAATGCCTATCAAGAGCTGTTGGAATCACAGGGTCATTTTAATAGCCACAGACAGGGAAGTGGAGACAACAATATTAATAGCCGTGTGAACCGAACACAGGCGTCATGCTTTTCTAATAATTATATGATGGGAGACTTAAGGCATAATCAGAGTTTTCAACAACTTGGTTCAAATGGGTTTCCCCTAAGATCTACCCACCCATTTGGCCATTCAATTGTTCCACTGTTGGATTCCTATGATTTGTTTTCTTATGATGACTTAAGCCATTTATACCCTTATTTTAATGATATGATGTATGGTGATAATTCCTTTTCTGGTTTCGTGCCAACTTTTGGATTTCAAAGACCAATTAAAACCCGTAGTGGACCAGCCAGTGAACTTCATATTCGTCTAGAGGAGTGCTATGAACAATGGAGAGCATTAGAAAAGGAGCGAAAAAAGGTACTACAGTTATGCATTTAGGAGTAACTTAGTATGTCCTCTTTACCTGTTTTTTGTTTTCCCTTCTATAGTTTAAGAATATTTGTCTTATTTCTAAACTGAAATTCTCTATAATATGTACTGGTAAGTCCATGATTATAAAAGGATTCAGTGACTTGAAGACTAAAAAAACTTGGGTTAAAAGTTATTTAGGGTCTTTTTAGAAATACTGTTTTTTCTATGAAATAGCCTTTTTTTCTTTAATGGGATAAACATTTATTTGAATTTTTAAAGTATAAACTATTGGGGTGGTCAGGTGTTTAAATGTATTAAGTATGACAGAAAAATACAGTGGTACTGTGATTTGTATTTCTTGCCTTTTGATACCAAGGCAGAATTTTTACTTAAAGGAGCATTTTGAAATGATCAGGCCTAAGGTGAATATTATTCATGGTTGAATCATTTAGGCAACTCAGCATCTAAAAATTACATAACTTTTTACAGACTGAATTGGCACTTGCCAAGAATTATCCAGGAAAAAAGGTATCCAGTACTAACAATACTCCAATTCCAAGGTTGACCTCCAACCCATCTAGAGTTGATCGCTTAATTGTGGATGAACTTCGAGAACAAGCCAGAGTAAGCTATAAACTATCCATTGGTGGATTTTTAAATCACTTGATAAAACTTTTAAACATTTCAGCAAGTTAGAGTTCTAAAAGATGTTTACATTACATTCATGTATGACTCTTTGAAATACTTTCTTTTCCACATTTGGTTCTAGAATTATAGTTAATATTTAGGAAGCCTCATTCAATTATTTAAAAAGTAGTAGTAATAATTTATATGTATTTGCTCAGTCCCAAAGTGGCAATGGAACTAATCCTTAAAAGAAGACAAAATTGAAAACACAAATATCTTTTATAGAGGAAGTTCCATTTCTTAGTAACAAACATTTCTTTTCTAGCTTGTGTTATATAAATTAACAAGGCATTACCATATTTCATTTTCTTAACTAGGCATTCCTGAATTAATCAACAAATATTAAGTATATCTAGCACTGTATTAAATTTTGATAAACTTAAGTATGAGATATGCATAGTTATAAAATAATCTTTTGAAAAATTAGTGCATCATTTCAAATCAAATCTAAAGAATCCTAATGTTAAGTCATTTTGTAATTTAACATCATTATTCCTCTTATCTCCTTTGTTATCTCAGGATTTTCTAAGCAATTTAATGGAGTAATCTTTTTTCTTTTTGACCTTTCTTAAAAGCTTAGTTTCCAAGTAAAATTTGATAAAAATTTCTGGGGAAAAGCATGCCATGAAATGGTTGCTTCTATGGTTACATAAAAGCCATTGTAGGAATTAGAAAAATCAGCATAAAAGCCTTTTTTATTTTATTCCTACTTATACCATACCATCTTTAAAACAGATATGAATGACTTCAATAGAAAAAGAGTGCTTTTATCTGCTTTCAGCCTTTGTCAGTTGAAATTTTTTTTAATCAAATTTGTAAATTTTTTGTAATGAAATTTAGCAGTGATATAGTCAGATAGTGACAGGAGTTACAGCTAGGTTTATGTTAATAAAAACTTCAATAGTCTTTTCTTAAAATTGTTTCATTATTATTCTCAGTAACTGATTACTTGGAAGCTTTTAGAGTTATATAAAATAGGTACAAAATTTAACTTTCCATCTTTGTTTCACCCAGCATCGTGTCAGGGCACAGCAAACATTCAATTATTTATTGAATGTATATTATTGCTCTCACTTCTATTCATTGATTTTTTTTTTCTTTTTGATATTAGTAATTCTGGTGTGTGTGTGTGTGTGTGTGTGTGTGTGTGTGTTGTGTGTAAGAACTAGGTATAGGCCAGAGTTGCAGGGGGTGGGAGGATTCACCCAAGACAAAGTGGGGAGCACAGCAGGTGGATTTACTGAAATATTCTGCTAAGGGGAGCAGTGGGTGAGATAGGAGAGGTCTGCTGCACCATAGGTGGGTTAGCTCCCTAGCCAGGAATTTAACTCAGGCCTTAGTGGTAATAGCACTGAGACTTAACCCCTAGGTCACAGGGAGGCCCACTTTGAAGATTTTTTTAAATTAACTTAATGACAGGACAATATGGTTACATACCTTATAAAAATAAAAATGTTTTCCTCAGGTTGTGACTTTACTAGGCAAAATGGAACGTCTTCGAAGCTCTCCACTTCATGCCAATATCTCTACTGCTCTTGATAGACACTTGGAGTCCATTCATATTGTACAGTCACGTAGAAAGGATGAAATTGTTAATGCTTCAAATCGTCAACGACAAGGAGTTCCTAGATGCCAAGATGACAGAGGTACAATATTAATGTTTCTCTTTTTTGCTAAGGCAATGCAATAATTTGAATGTTGGAAAATCAGATTCTGAGGCTAAAAGGTTAGATTTCTCAAAGTTATCTAAAAAATAAACTGACTAAAATATAACCACATGATTTACTACAAAAGTACCTTGATCTGTTTTGCTATACATATTGTCATACAAATGAGACTGTATCAGTATTAAGTCAAATACTGGCTAGATCACTTAATAGCCATACTTCCATTAATAATGTTTAATCGTTTAACAGCACAGCATTGGGCTTTCTGAGAATTAAGAGATACTTAAAGGATATCTAATATGAATTGACGCTGAATGTTTCTTATACAGATGTTTTTGCCCTCGCTTCAGCAATTAAAGAGATGTGTGTGGCTACTCGGAAAGCACGCACTATCCTGTGGTGTGCACTGCAGATGACCTTGCCAAAAACAGCCAGTACAGCTGGCCAAACAGATGTGGAAAAGGCTCTACAAGATAGAGTAAACTGTGAAGATAAAGTCCTTGAAAACACAAATAGTAGCAATTCAGTGAACCAGAGAAGTGAAGTAAACAAACATTAAGGAAATGCCAGCAGAAAGAAGAATAAAATGCTGATAAGTAAATGTATCAAGACATGCTAAAAAATTTTAATGAACTTGTCAAACTTGAAATTTTCAGTACATTAATTTTCTTTCAGGTTTAAAGCTAATACCTTAATGAAGTCTAACTTCTGTTTAAAAATCTTCTATTTGGAATGAATCAGATATAGTTTCAAGTGAACTCAAAGGTAAAACTGACTACTCAAAAGTTACAAGTAGTCAAAGAAAGTAAGTTTAAGTGAAATATTTTCAAACAGCTAAAATATTACTTAAACCTATTCTGCAGTGCAGGTAAATGCAAATGTGAAATTCTTCTAGAAGATAAGTTTCATTTAGGTCTGCCTTAGTAAGTATAATTCCAAATAATGAATATAACTGACTGTAACCCAATTATGGCTACAGTCTAGTAACCAAGACAAGTTGTGATTGTGATATAAAAGTGTTTTCCTTACAAAACTGGATAATACCTAGGAAATAAAGGAAAACAAGGATAAACCCAGTATTCATGTAAAAATTTAATATTTAAAAAACTACCATATTTATAAATTTGAAATCTTAGTGCCTAAGTATATGGAGGGAAATGCATCAGATTCTCCTAAATTAGTGATAAAAGTGCCAGTGTAAAAACCATGCAAGTTACTGAATATAAAACCTGTTCAAATCATTTGTGTATATTCTTTAAAATTTTATTATACTATCAATTATTAACTATTTCCAATTTTAAAGTATTTAAACTGAATCAAAAACAAAACATTTCCTTTATCTGAATCTTTTAGACTTGATGCACAGTAACTAAAATAATGACTATTGTTTTAATACCCTTAGTTTGCTGCCTTTTATGAGGGTATCACGAAGTTCTAAAATGTATTTTTTTTAGGGTTAATCTTTAACTAGTTTAGTTTGTAATTGGTTAGTGTATATTTTGTGTAGTTATGTTCATTAGTTTGCTTCTGTGTTTTTTTTTAAAGAGCTCTCGAAAGCTTGCCTTTTTCTGTTTCTCATCACTTAATATCTTTGTATGGAATCCGAGTAATTTATTCATTAATATGAAATGTTGGCATTATGTGACTCATAAGATCTTGGGTTTTAACATTTCTAGCATGAGTTAAACTATAATATAATGTACTGATGAAATTTAATTGAACTATCCTGAACTAGAAACACTGATGTTTTAAATGTTGGTGTTTTTCCTAGTTTTAGAAATCCTGGTATTAAAAAGAGAGAAAGAGAGAGTGTAATCACACCACATAAATTTCCTTTAGATGATGTGCGGAAGAAACTGATTGAGAATGCAGGAGTAACTGTAGGAAGAAACATTTTGATCACTGATATAGCTAAGAACTACCCAAATGAATTACATTGAGGGTAGTTAAATAAAATAGATCACCCCACCACAGTCACTGCATAGAAAGTGGTTAAGTTTGACATAAAACATGTTGGATGTTATGAAAACTGATATTGTACTGAATTTAGTCTCAGGAAAAAAAATAAATTACTTTGTTGAAAATGTTTAGTTTTTGTGTGTTTGTATTAGTTTCTAGTCAAATTGTATTTAACTGGTAAGAACTGCTGGCTAAGTTTTAAATTTCCTTATTTATACACAAAGTAACAATGTTGTTAGAAAAACAAATGCTATTGGATGTCTTTGGATCTTACCTGGAATAAAAGAAAATGAAAAAAATTTTGAGCCATTGTCCCAACTCTGCATATGAGCACACACTGCTGGTCCCCCACATCATTTCCTCCTTATTACTCCCCATTTTATGCTGTAAAATTGAGATCAAAGAAATCTCACTCTGGGATTGTTAAAGATAAAAATACTAACTTTAGTAGTTGTACCACTTTCAGCCTTTGAAATAGCTAGGACCATAGATTTTATTCTGCAATCACTGGTGATCACATCTCTATCATTTGTGATATAATAGAAACTTCTCACCTACATTAAAAGAGCCAAGAGTAAATGCCTCTTTTGTTCATAAATTTGTAGTAAGCTGAAAGTTGTCAAATGGCACTTCTAAAATTATATTTGTCAAATATACAAAAAATTAATTTTTATTGATTTTAAAAAGGAAGAAATTTTTCCTCTTATGCTACTCCAAGCAAACCAGAAAAAAAAAAAATCTGGGTAAACTTTTACATGGTGTGAGAGTGGTCAGAAAAAAAAAAATCAGTCCACTGACAAAAATTCTTTGACGTTTTGTTAATCACCTCACTCAGTAAATTCTCCTGAATTGCAACCTATGAAAAATGTCATAAAATTAACATCACATAAGACTCATGATGAAATTGATAAATGTATGGTCCCATCATTTTTAATACAAAAGAACTGGGAGTACCCTTTTTTTTTAAATAGAAAAAGCAATTTATATAAAGGTTGAAAATTATCTTGTATCATACCAGTGTCCTCCCACTTGAATACTGTGCTACTTTAAGGTTTTAGAGGGTTGGCAATTGTTGTGACTGAAATCCCTAATGTGGCCCAATATGTCAATTACCATAGAAGGTAAGGTTATTTAAAATTTGCCCTTTACAATATTAGATATAAGGGATTTTTTAACATCTGACTTAAGACAAAATCTAACAAGCTTATCTTTTTTTAGTTCAGGCATACACTTAGTTTTAACAGAGTCCTAGAAGAAAGCATGGATTACTCTTAAAACAGACTAAAAAAAGTACCCCTCAAGGGTTATCACCTGTTCCAGAGGTCAAGGGGAAAACAAACCAAAATCCAAAAATAAGAGTTACTAAATTAAAATCAGATCTCTCAAATGTAATCTTAGCTAAAGCATGCTGGACTAAGGGACTAAGACTCCAATAGTACTTCAAAGAACTTCAAAGCCAAATGACTTCAAAAAATCTTTTTTGATATCCTAATACCCAACTTCATGGAAGGAAAATTTAAGCAACAAAATGATGGATTCTGGAAAGAGGTTTCACTGAAACAAATGACAGGACTAATCAAAATAACCTAAAATTCAACACATTCTCACAAGACTAGTCACACAGAAATTGTTTTCGTCAGTAACTATAAGGAATATGAATAAATCAGAAGACTGATTTAAATAGTTTATTTTTTAAAAAGGCTTTTTTTGGGCAATGCCACAGTAATAGGAGTATAGAGAGGCAACACATCTTTTTCCTAAGCATGCTTTTTACCTTCCGCATAAAGGTAAAAATTTTTGTTAATTTCATACAAAATATAGAGGTTGGTGAACTTCTCCAAAGGGCCAGATAATAAACATTTGTCTTTATAGGTCACACCCAGTCTCATATTCTTTCTTTTACAATCCTTTAAAAATGTAAAAACCATTGTTAGCTTGCATCATACAAATAATAGCCTGTGCGAAATCTGGCTTGTAGCAAAGTTTGCCCAGGCCTGGTATAAATTACCTACTCTGTCTTGTCAGAGAAATTGCTCTCTTCAGGCTTCTTGACAGTCTGCTGCCTAAAGCCAGAAAAAGGCTTTATAATTAAATGCAATTGTGGTTTTGACAAAAGTAGAGAAATGAAGAGTCCTGCTTGCTTTTGACTTCTATTCATCATTCACTCAATTTGTTGAGAGCTATTATGTACACTCTTAAATATTTTTGTGTTAGCAGAGATTTTCAGTGTTTCTTCCTTAAAAGGGTGGTTCCTGCAGTATCTCTAAACCTGTAATTATTAGGTCTTTAGTCTCATGTTTTAGAACAAATCAATTAAAATCTTTACTAGCATTCAAGGATTCATGATCATAAAAAAATCACACTAGCTAACAAAATCCTTGCATCTAACACTGACACATCCTTCTTAAAACCACAGCCTAGAGAGGAAAAACACATAACTACTTCTACTTTAAAAGATTCCTTTTTCTTCCATAGGCTAAAATTAAAAAAAAAAAAAAACAACGCAACTTCTCAAATATAGAATATCCACCAAATAATTTTTTCTCATTTCCTAGTTTGTTGCCATGTTAACATAAAGTTTGGATCCAGATAAGGCTCTTCATTAGCTTCCTTTTTCAGTCACAATACTATATTTGGGTGAGTGCCAAAGGAAGTTATACTTCAAAATTTCATCTCAGGGAAAGTGTTCATGCTTCTGCTCCTTCAGGATGAAAACTGTAACCATGAGCTTCTGATTATTCCTGCTGTCTATCCAAGGTGAGGGAAGACTTAAGTGGCCAAAAGAAGCACAGGACTTTACTATTAAAATATAAAGGTTTTCCAGGTCTTTGGTACAGACGTCAACAACAATAATCTGATTACCCACACCACAGAGATATGGCACATTTTATAATTAGAAGTGTTTGATTTCCTTTTGACCATGTAAACAAAAGGGGAAGTATTTGCCTTGGCAAACCACTTTTCAGTGGTCTCTCATTTCTCTTAAATACACATGTGCACAACCAATCCACCCTGTCATCAAGTTCGTGAAGAGAAAGGAGTGGGCCAAGGTTATCGCTTTCGTTCCCCTCTCTGTGTCCTTTTCTTTTCCTTTTCCTTGCGCTCTTGCTTGGCTAGTTTCTCCCTCTCTCTCTGCAGCTTGTCCTGTTCCTTCTTCCTTTGGGACTCATCCCGAAGTGAATCTCGCTCCAGTTTTCGAGCATTAAGGACATCTTCCACATTCGTGTTCCGGAAGAGAGCTACAGGTGAGTTAAGGGATTAGGATTCAGGTCACTCAGGTTCCAACTATTACTCTTTTTACTCATTCTCACTGTCTTCACTATTTATGCTGAGTCTTAAATATTCTACCTACTCCTAGTCTTAAAAAAAATCCTATATTTTTGGTCTAACAGGAAACCCTACAACTACAATTTAACCCTAATTTTCATTCAGACTCATCAACATCTGAACGTTAAAGTATTTAAAGGAATTTCATTCTAGAATAAGTACTTATACTGTTCAATAGCAGAATACAGTTAGAATACTTGGGTTCGTATTAGTGAACAGAGTATAACTGGAAGTTTTTGTTATGTACTTAACACTATTAAAACATTTGAAAAGAGTTGCATAAATTCTTTAACCTTACTAGATTTCATCAATTGCCTTTTCCCCCTAGATCACAAAAGCTTAAAAACCACGTTCTAATAACCATAAACTCTAAATTTTTAAGATAGGAAATAATACACATATAGGCAGTTAAAAAATACCTAGCCGAAAACCTTACCCTTCATTTCTTATTTCAAAAACAAAATCCATTACTAACAATCTCCTCCCTCTTAAAACATGACTTTCTGCTTTAGTACTTTAAAATGAACACCTCTCTGAAATAATCTCCCCTTTGCTGATAATCCACCCACTCCTCAATTTAAGCATGTGGTTTTCTAAATTCACCTTCTCTAAACAGCTCCTCACAAAGTGATTCTAATGGTGGGAACTTTCCTCAGCGCATTTGTTTCAATATGTCCATATTTTTTGCTTAAAAATATTCAGTGTTTGTGTTCCCTTTCCAAGAAAGTACAAGGTTTTTGAGGACAAGAACCAAAACTTTATTATTTTAATTGCTTTGACAGTGCTGGGAAACGGAGTGTATGATACAGGGATTATAGATTCTTATTTTCCTTTAGAAAATGAAAACTAGTGACAAATTCCTTCCTCTTAGTTAACCCCTTTAAGGTAAATGTTAACATGTTTCCTTTGGGAAAAGTTCTTTCTAAGTTAATTAGGGCTGTCTAGTTAGTGGGGCTCACAATGCTGGCCTGACATGAGTTCCTGGAGGAAAGGGATGCCCCCTACAATGGCAGAAAAATAAAATCTGTTCCTCAAGAGGAGTCTATGGAGAAGCAGATGGAGATGGACACAAAGAAGGATACATTTGTCAGAACCAATGTTCACTGTGGTGGCACCTGAGTCATCCTTTTCATCTGTTTCAGTGAGTGATGTTAAGGAAAGTCGGATGGAAAACAAAGGTTAGCACACCCAACCCAACATCAGAAAACATTCGATAAACTGATGGGTAGGAAAAACATGAGGAATGGAAGGACACTGTCAAGGACATGGTGATAAACCCAGGAATATCATCTTTAGGAAGATTACATCCTCAGTAAGATCTTATCTCTTAGAGGCTACAAAGAAACTAAAATTAGCCTGGTTGAACTGCAATATTACCTGAAAGCCAGGGGACGGTAGGATCAACTCTAGAATAGTGATCCCAGCCTTGTATACAGTTGGTGGGAATGTAGACTGGTCCAGTCCCCATGGAAAAGTTTGGAGGGTCCTCAAAATATTAAAAATAGGTCTATATACAACCCAGCAATTCCACTGCTAAATATCTACTGAAACGTTACAAAATCACTAATTCAAAGGGATAGACACTATGTTCACTGCAACACAATTTACAATAGCCAAGTTATGAAAACAAATTAAATGCCTATCAACAGAGCAGTGGATTATGATGTGGGACGCTACTCAGTTACAAAAAAAAAAAAAAAAGGTAAACTCTTGCCATTTGCAGCAGCGTGGATGGAACTAGAAGGATTATGCTAAGTAAAATAAAGTTAGAAGGAAAAAGACAAATACTAGATGATTTAATTCACATGTGGACTATAGAGAAAAAAACAATGGAACTGACAAAAATAAACCAAACAAACCCTAAATTATGACTGAAGAACTGAGGCTGCTAGAGGGAGAGGAAGAATGAAGATAAAAACAAAAAAGGAGGAGGCCCAATGGCCTAGGGTAAAGGATTATGGTGGGGGTGCTGTGGTAACACAGATCTGGAGAGGTGTGAACCTACTGTCCTAACTATTATGCAGTTTTGTAAACCAATGTAACCTTAATACAGAAAAAAAAGGGTTCCTAGAATTTCCTGGGAACTGGTTAGAAATGCACATTCTTGGGCCCCACCATGGACCTACTAAATCAGAAAATCTTGGGGTAGGGCTAAGCAATCTGTTTAAACAAGTCCTCTAGGAGAACCACTGCTTAGTTATTTTTCTAGCTAAAGAAATATGATTAAGTAATTGGAACCCTGGCCAAAAAAAAAAAATCATGAGAATTGACCTCCAAAAATCTTAAGAACTCTCCTGAACTTGATTTAGACAGCTAACGTTTCTGATATGATGGCCTCCATTCCAGTAGACTTACTATTTTCTAAGCAAATTTCACATTCACAGGGAGCCAAGCCAACCCTTATCAGTTTCACTTTTGATCATGTGGTCACCAGAATTAAAAAAACTCAAATGAATCCGCTCCAAATTTGCGAAATCCTCACCAAAAAAATCCATGTTCCAGTCCTGGTTTTGCCACTAATTCTCTAAATGTCTCTGGTCATCCATCATCAATTAATGCCTCAGTTTCCTTACCAACCAGGAAGAAATATAAAGATGGACTATAGGGCCTCCCTGGTGGCGCAGTGGGTTAAGCAACGCACTATGAAGCAAACCACAGCCACTGCAGCACGAGTTCGATCCCTGCTGCCGGCCAGGGAGGGGACCCACATGGTGCAGCAGACCTCTCCTGCTGTGCCCGCTGCTCCCCTCAGCAGTGTACTTCAGTTGATATGCCTGTTCCGCTCCCTGCTCTCTGTGGTGAATCCTCTCACCCCCCGCAACACCTCTGGCCTGTACCCCAGTTCTTGTATGCATAAATAAATGAATCTTTAAAAAAAAAAAAAGATGGACTATAAATATGGCACTGTATTACATAAAAGGCATTACACAGAATTATTAATATATATAAATTTAAGGAACACAGCTATACCTTGTTTTTGAAAACACATATAAATGGTCCATTATTAAGACATTATTTATTTTACTCTGAAGTTTTCAGGAACGTACTGATTATGTGTTGAAAAATGTAAGTCTAGTTTCAACATCACTCCTCATACCAATGAAGAGCCATAGATCACTGCCATTTGAGAAGGGAAAATGAAGCTGCAGAGGGGGATTGGCAAGTTGCCAAAGTTCACTGTAAACCAGCAAAGGCTTCTGGCATGAACCTCAGGGATGGTGCCAAGACTACAAAAAGGATATTCCTCTTCATCTGTCACATCAGCATACTGAGCCAGGAGAGCAGCTTTTCTCTGCTTTTCCTCTTCTGACACCATCCTGGGTTTCACCACGATCTGTGCCTGCTTCTCAATCAGGGTGGCAATGGCCTGTACCTCATCTAGGAGGTGGTGGGAGGGAAGAGAGAGACAACAAGGTTGTATGTGGGAGAGAACAAGTTCACCAAACCACCAATCCATATCAGCAGTGCTTGGAATAAAGGCAATGCCATCTGCTGACTCCTGAGAGCCCTGGGAGTCAACGGAGGTGCCTTAGGGGCCAAAGAAAAAGGCAAGGTGTGGAAGTCGGGTTTTAGGTCTTGTATCCATCTTCAATCAAAGCAGCCCTGCTTTTATTTTATATATTAAAGTTCTGCTACTTAAAAAGAGGTCGAAAAGCACTGCATTTAGAACCCCCAGAAAATTAAGCTTCTAGACATGCAACTTTCACCCCTCTCAACCCAGAAATTTAAGAGAGAATCTAGAATCAGGTTAAGCCGGTCCCTTTCATGCTGATAATTATGCCAAGTGAAATCCTTCATTTTAAAATAAACTCAACTCTTGAGCTCTTCATTCTCAAAGAAAGGAGGCAATGGTATAAAGTAATGGTTCTCATCCTTGGTTGCTCTTTAGGATTATCTGGGGAAACTTTTCAAAGAGTACAATGCCCGATGGGGCCTTCCTGGTGGCACAGGGGATTGGGCACCGCACTATGAAGCATCCACAGCTTCTGCAGCACAAGTTCGATCCCCAGCCAGGGGGGTGACACATGTGGCGCAGCGGACCTCTCCTGCCTCGCCTGCTGCTCCCCTCAGCAGTGTATTTCAGTCAATCTGCCTATTCTGTTCTCCACTCTGTCTCTGGTGAATCCACTCACCCCATACACCTCTGCCCTGTACCCCATCTCTTGTACACATAAATAAATAAATCTTTTTTTAAAAAAAAGTACAATGCCCGGGTCCCTACCCTAAAGATGTTTATATACTTGGTCCATGGTGTGGCCCAGGAACTGGCATTTTTTAAAGACTATCACGTGATTCTAATGTGTAGCCAAGACTAAGAACAAACAGCACAGACCATTTAGAACAGATTTTATTTCAGTTTGGATTTTTTGACTTGAATTTTCCATAGAGTATTTGTCACCCTAATGGTGATTTGTATTAGTCCATTTCTTTCATTTTAAAGGGTACAGCTGAAAAAAGCAAAAGACCAGTCATAATATATGTCATGAAATGAGAATATGAAAAAAGGTGGGAAATAGGAAAATATAACTGATCCTATATCTGCGATGCAAATCTACAAGGGCCAGTGGGAAGGTGAAAAAGAAAAACTCAGGGCCTCCCTGGTGGCGCAGTGGGTTAAGCAACGCACTATGAAGCAAACCGCAGCCACTGCAGCACGAGTTCGATCCCTGCTGCTGGCCAGGGA
>JAGFMF010012271.1:894626-970114 GCA_019455555.1 Galemys pyrenaicus
GGGGGGGGAGGGAGGAAGGAAGGAAGGAAGGAAGGAAGGAAGGAAGGAAGGAAGGAAGGAAGGAAGGAACTCTTCATGTCCAAAAGTGTATCAGAATGCAAGATACATTGTTAAAGAAAAAAAGTGGGGCTCAGAAAAGTACAATTTGCTACCATTTGTTTGCAAAGAAGATTTAGTAGGGGGAATAAATAGAAATAGAAGTCCTTGCATGTGAATAAAATATCTCTGGGGAAAATACACAAGCTATGTGAGGATGCCTGTCACTGAGGAGAGCTCAGGGAGACTAGTTTTAAAGCTCTTATTTTAAAATTATGAGCTATTTACCTTGCCTTTTTTAAAAAAGGAAAATCTACTTGAAGCCCTTCCTCTACTCTCATTCTTTCCTTTCTCCCCAGAGGTAGCCACTATTCCTGAATTTGGCCTTTATCTTCCTGTCTTCCTCTTGAGTAATTTTAAACACTGTACCTACCTGTTATTCATATGTGATACAAATTACAACATGTGTGTGTATGTTTCCATCAAAAGCATCATGGTGTTTTTCATGCTGGACTTTTCTCCAGTGTGCCTTTTTCGCTTAAGATTGTTTGAAATATGTACCTTGTTGATAAATGTAATTTATCATCTTATCCATTCTTTCAAGCCCTGTATAGTATTCTTTTTTTTTAAAGATTTATTTATTTATGCATACAAGAGCTGGGGTACAGGCCAGAGTCCAGGGAGGTGAGAGGATCCACCAGAGATAAAGTGGGGAGCAGACAGGCAGACTGACTGATATACACTGCTGAAGGAAGCAGCAGGCGAGGCAGGAGAGGTCTGCTACACCATGTGGGTCCCCTCCCTGGCTGGCAGCAGGGATTGAACTCGTGCTGTAGTGGCTGTGGTTTGCTTCACAGTGCGTTGCTTAACCCACTACACCACCAGGGAGGCCCCACAAGCCCTGTATAGTATTCTACTGCTTGAATATGCCCCAGCTGACACCATTCCTCTGTTAGTGCACATTTAGATTATTTTCCAGTTTTCTAAACAGTGCTTCAATTCAAGTTCTTATATGTCTCCTTGTCTGCTTGTTGGAAATCTCTCTAGGCCAATGAGCATCAAACACATTTTTGCCAAGTACTTTTAGGAATAAAAGTATTTTATTTTCACCAGGCACCCCTAACATATGAATTTGTATTTGTTTATGAATTGCATATGTGAACTATTTATCATATTAGCATGTCCATTAATAACCTCAAAAAAAGCAATTCACTCTTTTAACAACAAACAGGGTTTATTGAGAAAAAAGAGAGGGAAGATTGCTTAGTACATTCTTGGTGAGAACCACTTGCACTTCCTCTAATTCACTTCTAACAACTCCCTGTATAACCTCAGGAGGTCCATCTCCTCTGCTCCCCTGGAAAGAATGGGAAATACCAGGCAAGTTGCATCCTGTGGCTTGTTAATTAATGCAAATGCTGGCACTATTTCTAGCCTGACTTCATTAAATTAGGGTTCTGAATACTCATAGTCACACTATCATAAGAATACAAAAGAATAACTATGAAAAAAATGTAGTTAAAGGTGATGCAAATAAGATGTTGTAAATACATTAATGTAAATATAAATATTTACTTATTTGTGGCACAAAATCCATAGCGTGTGGTTGAATATACTTCATTACTTTCCCCTGTCTATCTTTTAAATTGTGACAAAATGAGGGCCTCCCTGGTGGCGCAGTGGGTTAAGCAAAGCACTGTGAAGCAGCTACTGCAGCACCAGTTCAATCCCTGCCTCCAACCAGGAAGGGGACCCACATGGTGAGGCAGACCTCTCCTGCTTCGCCTGCTGCTCCCCTCAGCAGTGTGTTTCAGTCAGTCTGCCTGTTCTGCTCCCCACTCTGTCTCTGGTGAATCCTCTCACCTCCCTGGACTCTGGCCTGTACCCCAGCTCTTGTGTGCATAAATAAATAAATCTTAAAAAAAAATAAAATAAATTGTGACAAAATGTGCATTAGATTTAGGTGAACACTTCGGTAATATTAAGGATTCATTACAAACAAGAATTTCTTCTGACTGCTCTGATTTTCCTACCTATGGACCAGAGTGCCTCCTGTTTGGACTTCCTGTTATCCTGAGAGTTTGTTCCTGGAGTGTTCACTTATATGTGACTCTTCAGGATTATTTGTAATTTTAATCTTGCTTTCTCAAAGGAGCTTTGTTAAACCCCTTGTCCATTGTGGGGGTGGGGTTAGGATATTAAATACAGACAGCATAATCTGTAAATCCTTATATACAGTTATATGTAAACTGCAGAGAACACTGGAAAACCAGCACAACATACAACACCGGAAGAAATCACAGTTCCTCCAAACAGGAGTTCCCCCTAACCTTTTCCCAGATAACTCACCTGTCTTGCTATAGAACCCAGAATGTCAGATAAAAGAGGCCCATAAAGGGTATCAGTGACAGTCTGCTGTGTCATTATTTCCCCCATAAACACTGTAGAACTGGGCATCTTTTTAATCTAACTTGAGGATCTGTCTTTTTACATGGAGGTAATGACATCTTGGCTAAACCCATTCAGGTCCATTATCACCGCCTGGAGATGATGGAGCGGAGAGACACGTAATCTTGGTTGACCACCCTACTCTCTATTCTTATTGGTCCCTTAGTTTTGCTTTTGTTAGCTCTCACCATTGATCCTTATACTTTTAATCGCTTAATTGCCTTTATTCGCAGCCAAATTCAGTCAATTATGTCAAAACCAATTCAGGTACATTATCATTGCTTAGAAATGTTGGAGCGTGGAGACGCATATTCCGACCTTGGGTCACCGTCTGCGCATGGTCAGTGAACATTGAAAGCCCCTTGTTTCAGAGGTCGGTAGCTATATTGCCTCCTGGCCGGGATCCCCCCGAGGTCACTGGAATGGATAGTCAATGACGGGTACAATGGTGAGCTTGTCCAGACCAACCTAAGACAGCACGCGCTCCCTTGCTTGGGGCTTGCATGCACCTCAACACCTGCTGGAACGCGTAGCCATGACGGGTAAGGCTGGAACAGACCTGCCACAACCTAAGACAGACACATTCCTCCTCACTAATGAAAAGAAAAAGGGGGATCTGTTGGTGTCCGGGCATCCCGCCTGGGACTGTAACCTTGGGGAATTGCTACATCATCCCTGACCCACTGCGCATGACGGCCCCTAAGGCACCAAATAAGGTCATAAGGTTGTCCATTGGTTGAGTGCTGATAACTTGCTCCTTCCTGCCTTGCTCACAATATAAAGCCTGCTGTATCTGCAATAAAATGAGACATGCCTTGACCAAGCCAGTGAGTGCGTGTCTCCCTCCGTGGTGTCCTTCTCCCTCCTGGCCCTCCCCTCCCTCCGGTCGCTGCTCTCCCCTCAGGACCCCCGTTGACTGTCCTGCGAGTCGGGACAATTTATGTTTTTATGTATGCATGTATACAAGAGTTGGAGTGTATGTAGGCCAGAGTTGCCAGGGGTGAGAGGATTCAACAGAGTGAGGAGCAGAACCAACGGATCAACTGAAATACACTGCTGAGGGTAACAGCCTGCAAGAGAGGAAAGGTCTCCTGGGCCATGTGATGTGGGTCAGCTCCTTGGCCATAGCTTGATAGCGCTGAGACTTTAACCCCTGCCCCATCAGGGAGGCCCTACATGTATCTTTTAAGGTAACTTTACTTTTTGTTGCTATATAGTGTTATGCTATTTGTACCATCATTTATTTAACCCACTGCCTGTCGTTGATGGGTATTCAGGTTGTTTTCAGTCTTTTGCTAGTACAATGCTGTAGTAGATACCTCTATAACATAAGTCATGTCAAATATGTATCTCTGTAGAATATCTCCAAGATGTGAAATTCCTAGGTAGTAAGATATGTACTTTGCAATTTTACTAGATGTATGCCAAAAAGCCTTACACAGGAGCTGGTATGACCCATGTAAGAAGGCAGGTTGTTACCATCTAGCCAAAGTGACCTTTGCCAGTCTGTTAAGTGAATAATAGTGTTGTAGTACAGATTTAATTTGCTTTTCTCTTATTTTAAGTGACTTGAGCATATGAGAATGATCTTTGTATTTGCTTTTTCTATGACTTTTTTTTACTCATTTTCAAATGGGTTGTTGGCTTATTCTGTGTCTATTTGTACACATTTTTTATATATCAGGAAATCAGCCTTGTTGTGTGATAAAAGAAATGTATTTTTTAAATTAAGCACTTCCCCCTAGTAATTAGGGGAAAAAATGAGAAAGAAAAAATCTGAATTGTCATCCCATGTTATTATGAAAATAGGATTTTTTTCTCCAGTATTTATGGAGCCTTCTGAAAGGACTGAACCATACTTTGAGAATTTTGATATGGATCACACAAAGTTGATTATGCTAAGTGACACTAAAATCTTAGTAACTTATAACAACAAAGTTCCATCTTTTGCTCATGCTATAAATCCTTTATGAATTACAGTTCTGTTCCATGTCATCTTCACAAAGGAACACAAATTAACAGGACATCCTCTGTCAACTTACTACCATAGTAGTAACATGGTAGGATAATGAGGACATTACTACCATGTGATGGGAAAAGGAGTACTTGGTAAACCATCCCAGATCTTAAAATTTGTGCTTAGAAGTGGTGTCATGTTTTCCTTTTCTCATTCATCAAAGCAAGCTTGGGCTACGAATGTACAATATGCTGGGAGCCCTCCCCACCTAAAGGAATGTTAAATATTTAACACATAAAATCTCTACATACAGTCTAAGGACTGGTACTCTGGTTGCACATGTAGAATGAGTTATAGTGGGGAGAGGAAACTACTCAAGTAATTGTTAGAAATTGAAGACAGTACTTTGAGCAAGAAATTATAGTGTCTTAGAATAAGGTAATTGGTAGCAATGGTCTCATTCAAGATGTACTTTGGAGTTACTGGAACTTATTTCTGAATAAGTGTTAAGAGGGCCTCCCTGGTGATGCAAGGGATTTAAGGCACAGCGCTATCTGTAGCCACTGTAGCACAAGTTCCATCCCTGGTCAGGGAGGTGACCCACATGGCTCAGCAGACCTCTCTTGTCTCACCCTCTGCTCCCCTCAATAGTGTGTTTCAGTCAGTCTGCCAGTTCTGTTCCCCACTCTGTCTTTGGTGAATCCACTCACCACTTGTGCCTCTGGCCTATACCCTAGTTCCCATATGCATAAGTAAAGAAATCTTTAAAAAAATAAGTGGTGGGCCTCTCTGGTGGAGCAAAGGGTTAAGCACCTCACAGTGAAGCAGCCACAGCCACAGCCACTGCAGATGAGTTCCATCACCAGCCAGGGAGGTGACCCATAAGGCACAGCAGACCTTCCCTGCCTCACCTGCTGCTCCCCTCAGCAGTATATTTCAGTCAATCTACCTGTTCTGTTCCCCACTCTGTCTCTGGTGAGTCCTCTCATCCCCACACCTCTGGCCTGTACTCCAGTTCTTGTATGCATAAATAAATCTTAAAAATAAAATAAGTGGTAATAAAAAGACACAAAAAAAGTAATGTCTAGGTTTTTTTTTAAAGATTTATTTATTTATACATACAAGAGCTGGGGTGCAGGCCAGAGTTGCAGGAGGGGAGAGGATTCATCAGAGACAGAGCAGGGAGCAGAACAGGCAGATGAAGGGAAATACACTGCCAAGGGCAGCAGTGGGCGAGGCAGGAGAGGTCTGCCTCACCATGTGGGTCCCCTCCCTAGCCGGTGGCAGGGATAGAACTTGTGCTGCAGTGGCTGTGGTTTGCTTCATAGTGTGTTGCTTAACCCACTGCGCCACCAGGGAGGCCCTAATGTCTAGTTTTTTGATTTGAGCAACTGAATGGATGATGTGACATTTACAGTAATGTGGAAGACTGGGAGAATAGGTGAGGAGGGTTTTGGGTGGAAGGTGCGGTGGAGGTACAAATGTTCTGTTTTGAACATGTCTAGCTTGGGGTGCCTAATAGACACACACAGAAATATCCAGTGGGCACCTGAATATGTAAATCTGGAGATTACGGGAGAAATCAGAAATAGAGATAGAATTTCTGCGGGCATTAATATAGAGCTGAATTGTAAAGCCATGGAGTTCGATGATTTCTAGGAAGAGAATGTTTATAATGACGATAAGAGAACTAAGGGATAAAGCATGGGATACTCCAACATTTCTAAGTAGAACGGTGGTTTGGGACCCAGCAAAGCAGGTTGAGGAGCTACTGATGTACAGAGAAAACCAATAGAAATGAAAGCAAAGAGAAGAAAACGTCTCAAGTAGGCACCAGTCTGTTTCAGTGTTCAGAAAGATAGCAAAGCAAATGTAGAAGTTACCGTTAATTTGAACAAGTGCGGTTTTAATGGAGAGTTGAGGATCGAAGCCTAATTAGGTGTGTTGAAGAAAAGATTGGAAGCAGGGAATGGACAACTCTTTTACGAAACTTCTTGTTGGGGAGATAAGCAGAGAAAGGAAGAGGGACACAGGTGTGAAGATGTTTGTGTATGTGGAATTTGTGTAAGCTGTATTCATGTTAGATTGCTTTGTTATATTAATGTAACTCCCAGTAATTCAAACCACTGAGCAGAACATTAACTAAGATGCTACCAGTAGATCCTAGTTTGCTGGCTATTAAGACGCAAAACATCTGCAGCCAATGAAAAGCCGAGGAACAGAGACTGAAGAAACTGACTTGAAAACGGAGGGGAGAAGAATATTGTCCTCCCTGGGCCACCGTCCGGTAGATGTTGCGCTATTACATTTTTTTAGGGGGAGGAGCCTGCAGGAAATTTAAACCGTAGCGGCGGCCTAGGGCGACTAGAGAATGATATAGTAGAGGCGGTGACACAGCCGGGACTTCGAGGTCCGAAAGAGCTCATGGAGCTGCTGATTATAACACGGAGGCTTTGAGAACGAGTACGGAGGGAGAAGGAGCGAGTATTTGAGGAAAGAGCCGGGAAGGGTACGGAAGCCGGGAAGTGGATAAGAAAGAAGGCGGAAGGGGGTCTTGAGATTTGGAGAAAGTATGAGGCGCTCTAAAAGTGGACTCAGGAACTGGGGAGCAGTTCGGCGTAGGGAGCTACCGAGGGTAGAGGGGACGGGAAGGGTTCCTGGGAGCTGCGATGATTTAGTGCGTCACAGGGTTGAGAGGACAGAGGTGTAAAGGACGTGGAGCGACTGAGGGGATAGGAGTCTGGAGGAAGGCAGGAGAATTGAGACATACATGGGGTGGCCTAGAGGTCGCGGGAGTTCAGGGAACCGAGAATAAAAGGTGGAGGAAGGACTGAGACAAGAAAGAGCCTGGAAAGGGGCGCGGATGAGATGGGAAGTGGGTCGGGGTTGAGTCTTGCTGTTCCCGGGAGTCGCGAAGGCGATTGTGCTGGATGGAGGGGAGGGGGCGGGGTGGAAAGTCGAAGGCTAGTGAATGTGGCTCAACTGCCGTTTTGTTCTTTCGCAGGCGACGATTGCCTCGAGCTGGGGAGTTCCATGGCTGAGGGTAGGTTCCAGGCTCCAGACCTAGGTAGGCAAATGATCAAAACCAGCGCGAGGGCAACTTGCTATTCCTGCCAAAGAGTCTCTCATGGGAGGGTAGGGCTGAGAAATGCTAACCCTAATGGGGTTTTCTAATTACTTAATTGGAAGTGTGTTTATGTATACACGTGTACTAATGGGAAGTGGTGTGTGTGTGTGTGTGTGTGTACACACCTACATGTACAGTTTTCAGCCTGATTGTGTCAATAAGATTAGCAGACAGATTTGGAGTCAGGGTACAGTAAATTATTAAACACATGTTCATAGTCGCTTTTTATCTAGAACTCTTAAGTTTATGAATAAAATTAAACACTCATACCCAATTACAAAACTGTTTTAGCACATAGTTACCTTTGTATCCTCACCCTTTATAATATCTAGTTTTTATTCTGGATTATTACAGATACACTTTTTGCTGGAGAACTCTCTCCAAGAGTATTTTCTTTTTTTTTTTTTTTTAAAGATTTATTTATTTATGCATACAAGCACTGGGGTACAGGCCAGAGGTGTGGGGGTGGTGAGAGGATTCACCGCAGGGAGCAGAACAGGCAGATCAACAGAGGTACACTGCTGAGGGGAGCAGCGGGCACAGCAGCAGAGGTCTGCTGTGCCATGTGGGTCCCCCCCTGGCCGGCAGCAGGGATTGAACTCATGCTGCCATGGCTGCGCTTTGCCTCATAGTGCGTTGCTCAACCCACTGCGCCACCAGGGAGGCCCTCCAAGAGTATTTTCAAAAGGGGCTTTATGTATAAATTTCCTGAGACTTGTATGTCTGAGAATATCTTTATTTCACCCTTGTTTAAAACAATTTTTTTAAAGATTTATTTATTTATGCATACAAGCACTGGGGTACAGGCCAGAGGTGTCGGTGGGTGAGAGGATTCACCACAGAGAGCGGGGAGCAGAACAGGCAGATCAACAGAAGTACACTGCTGAGGGGAGCAGCAGGCACAGCAGGAGAGGTCTGCCGCGCCATGTGGGTCCCCTCCCTGGCCGGCAGCAGGGATCTAACTCGTGCTGCAGTGGCTGTGGTTTGCTTCCTAGTGCATTGCTTAACCCACTGCGCCACCAGGGAGGCCCTTAAAACAATTTTTTAAGATTTATTTTGTATGCATACAAGAACTAGGGTGTAGGCCAGAGGTTCAGACGGTGAGAGGATTCACCAGGGACAGAGTGGGGAGCAGAACAGGCAGGTTGACTGAAATGTACTGCTAAGGGGAGCAATGTCATGTGGGCTAGCTCCCTGGCTGGGGGGATTGCACTTATGCTGCAGTGGCTGGTGATAGCTTGATAGTATGGAGACTTAACCCCTGTGCCACCAAGGTGGCCCTCTTGTATACTCTTGACACAGCTTCCTCCAAATAGTAACATCTTGTGTAATCATAGTAATATCAGGATAGTCCCCAGTATCCTTTTTCTGGTTTAAGGTCTAATCCAGGATCACATGTTGTTTTTAGCGGTCGTCCCTCCTTAGTCTGCTCTTTTCTGGGAGGAGGTACACATTCTTTTTTTTTGTCATTCATGACTTTGATGCTTATGAAGAACATGTCCTGCATTTGTTTGCTACCCCCATGACTGAATTCAGGCAGTGCATTTTTGACACACACGCGACCTTGTGCCAGACTCAGTACAGTATCGGGAGGCACATTATGAGGCTAAGGCCCCTCAGCGGTAACATTAACTTTAGTTAGTGTCTGCCAAGCTTCTCCACCACAACTTTACTGTCTTTTGTGACTATGTTTTGAAGAAACAGTTTGAGACTATGCAAATGTTGAAGTTCAAAAAAAGTTTTTAAACAAAGCCTTTTTGAGAGGTAATTCACATACCATCCACTTTGTTCATCTAAAGTACACAAATCAGTGGCTTTTAGTCTGTTCAGAGAGTTGTACAGCCATCACTATTTTAGAACTTCATCATCCCCAAGAAAGAATGCCATCTTCGTTGGCATCCCTTCAAGTTTTCCCTAAGGCTCCACTCTTGATTGCCACTAATCTACTTGATTTCTAGATTTATCTATTCTGGATGTTTCCTATAATTGGAATCATACCATTTCTAGTCTTTTGTGACTAGTTTCTTCCACTTAGCGTAATATTTTCACAGTTCACCCTTGTGTTCCTTTTCCCTGTGAACGCTGTGTCCCGTTGTTTGTGTCACATTTTGTCCATTCATCAGTTGATGGACACCTGAGGTTTCACTCTTTGCCTCCTGTGAATGATACCACCTTCACCTTTGTCTACGGTTATCATGTAGATATGAATTTATTTCTTGAGCGTATACCTAGGAGTGTAAATGCTGGGTCTTCTGCTAACTTCTGTATTCAGTTACATGTTCGAAGAACTGTCAGACTTTCCCCATGACTGCACCATTTTATACTCCCACCAACAAAACATGAAGACTCTAATTTCTCTCCATCCTTTCCAACACTTGTTATTATCTGGATCATGAATTAACTCGACCAACTGACTTACACAGTTTGAGAAACCGTCAAACTCCTTTCTAGCCTGGCGCCATTGGGCATTCCCACCACCAGTGTCTGAGCATGCGCAGCTCCTAATCTGAGCATCATGGAGTGATGAACACTCGTCTCACGTTCATCTTATGAGAGTTGCTTGACCTGTAGTACCTTTTCTCCTTCCTGCTTCTCACGTTATTTCTTTTTGTTTTCCAGGAGCTCAGCTGGGAGTTTCCAATTGTCTTGAAAAATGCCAGAAGAGATCACGAAGTGCTAGGAAGCAGCCCTTTTCTGGAAAGTCCTTTTATCTGGATTTGCCTGCTGGCAAGAATCTCCAGTTTTTGACAGGGGCCATTCAGCAGCTAGGTGGGGTATGTAACCGTCTTCTCTCCTAAGACATAATGCCTTTATATGTTGTAAGGCAGGAATTGGAGAGAGATTATATCTGTGACTTTCAGGTATTTTCAGCAGTTTCACTCTGTTTTCCAGAGTTGTTTTGTTTTTAATTTATTTATGTGTACAAGAGCTGGGGTTTAGGCCAGAGTCACGGGAGGTAAGAGAATTCACCAGAGACAGAGTGGGGAGCACAACAGGCAGATCCAGTGAAATACACTGCTGAGGGGGAGCAGCGGGCGAGACAAGAGAGGTCTACTGTGCCATGTGGTCCCTCCCTGGCCAGGGATTGAACTCTGCGCTGTTGTGCAGCAGATGCTTCACAGTGCGGCGCTCAACCTGCTGCACCACCAGGGAGACCCACTCCAGTTATTTTTATGTATAAATTTTTTAAAAGAGAGCTTTTTATTTGAATAATTAGAAAAATTGTATTCATTCTAGAAATTTTGGAAGACTTTAAATTATTACAAATGACAACCATCATGTTAATGTATTTATTTCTTCTGGACTCTTTTTTCTTTTCACAGCGTTGTTGAGCTATTATAATTCACATGCCATACAGTTCACCATTTTCAAGTGCACAGTTCAGTGATTCTTAGTGTCTTCACAGGGTGTACAGGTAGTGCCATTACCAGTTGATTTAAGAACATTACCCCCAAAAAGTAATCACTCCTCATCCTCCCTCAACACTCCAATCCAAATCTCATCTACTTCTCTGTCCTGACTTCCTTTAGTAAATGCTTATTTTCTGTGTCACATGATCATGTGTACATCTTTGACTACCCGTTTTTGTCTATATCTGTAAAAGCATTAGCACTTTTCTGTCATTGTCACTCATGCATTATTGTTAGTAATGGGCATACAGTATTCTTTTGAGTGGATATTTTTTTAAGATTTTATTTATTTATGCATACAAGAGCTGGGGTACAGGCCAGAGTCCAGGGTGGTGAGAGGATTCCCCAGAGACAGAGCTGGGAACAAAACAGGCAGACTGACTGAAACACACTGCTGAGGGCAGCAGCGGGCGAGGTAGGAGAGGTTTGCTGCTCCATGTGGGTCCCCTCCCTGGCCGGAGGCAGGGATCGAACTCATACTGCAGTGGCTGCGGTTTGCTTCATAGTGCGTTGCTTAACCCACTGCCCCACCAGTGATGCCCTTGAGTGGATTATTAATTACTTAACTGTTACCCTATGGTTATTTAGATTATTTCTAAATTTTAGCTCTTATAAATAACTGGTGAACAACTTTGGGTGAAAGAGGATTTGATGGTTCGGAATTCACTGAGAGATCTTTAAAGCACATGTCATATGGTATGTGTGGTAAGGGACTGACACAACTATCTCTGTGTTTAGAAAATAATATGACAGTGTTTGGCCAAAAGAGGCAGGACTGGGGAAGCTGCATGAGCAGACTTGGATCGCAGAGGCTCTTTGCTGTCAAACTAACAAACTCAAAGATGTAGAAATTCAGCAGTGGGGATGGAAAGAGTGGGGATTAAACACTCAAACAGGGCTAAAATTACAGTTTGAACTTTTAGTTTGTTCTGTCATTTAGCCTTTGCTGTGTAAAAAGCCATTCCAGAACTTGGGCTTGAAACAAGTTTGTTGTTTCTCGCTGTTCTGTGGATTGGCATGGTGGTTTATCTCCTGGTCTCATTTAGACTCGTTCCCACAGCCACCTTTAACTGGAAAGTTAGCTAAGCTGGAGGAACAAAGGTGACCTCACTCATGTATCTGGCATTGGTGCTGGCTTCATACATTGTGTGTATATATGGTATCAGATGATTTAAGCTAGCCCAGTCACCTTACACAGTGGCCCCAGGAAATGAAGGAGTCTTGGGGCATGGGCTCTAGAACTCACACGTAGTTTCATCATCTTCTGTAGGTCAAAAGGAGTCAGACTCAAGGAGATGCAAAATGACTCCACCTCCTGATGGGAGGAACAGCAAAAGTGTGTGTGTACTAGGAGGGGAAAATGAAGCCGTCTCTCTCATTTAGGGTAGCCGTTGTCCCATCCCCATCTTGTGGCATTTTCTATTGCCAGATACACTCTGGTAAGCTGTGACTTTATTTTTTTTTATAAAGGTGATACACTGAGTTTACCACTGTTTTTTTTTTTTTTTTTTTTTTTTTGTTTTTAAAAGATTTTATTTTTTTTATGCATACNGTTTACCAATGTTTTTTTTTTTTTTTTTTTTTTTTAGTTTTTAAAAGATTTTATTTTTTTTATGCATACAAGAGCTGGGGTACAGGCGAGAGGCAAGGGAGGTGAGAGGATTCACCAGAGACAGAGGGGGAGCAGAACAGGCAGGTCAACCGAAACACTGCTGAGAGGATCAGCTGTCAAGGCAGGAGAGGTCCGCTTCACCATGTGGGTCCCCTCCCTGGCTGAAGGCAGGGATCGAACTTGTGCTTCAGCGGCTGTGGTCTACTTCATAGTGTGTTGCTTAACCCACTGCGCCACCAGGGAGGCCCTAAGCTGTGACTTTAAAGACTTCTTTAAACCATGGTAAAATGAATATAACATAAAATATGCCATTTTAACCATACAATTTATGGCACTAGTTATGTTGTCATCTAGTCATTATCTGATTCCATATCTGAAACATACTCTGTTTCCTAGACTATTATCAGTCCAGAAACTCTATAATCATCCAGCTCTAACTTCCCATTTCCCATCCCCCTCATCCCCACAATCCTATTCTACTTTCTTCCTCTGAATTTGCCTATTCTAGATCTTTTATTCAGTGGAAGCACTGATATTTGTTCCTTTGTGTCTGACTTGTTTGACTTAGCTTAATGTTTCCACGGTTCACTGTGCAGAGCCGCTGTCAGAATTTCATTTTTTTTTTATTTTTAACTTTTTAAAGATTTTGTTTATTTTTATGTAGAAGAACTGGGGTACAGGCCAGAGATGTGGAGGGGTGAGAGGATTCACCACAGATAGAGTGGGGAGCAGAAGAGGCAGATTTACTGAAATACACTGCTGAGGGGAGCAGCGGGCAAGACAGAAGAGGTCTGCTGTGCCATGTGGGTCAGCTCCCTGGCCGGGGATCAAACTCAGCCCAGACCTGAGTACAGAGGGCCATCAGAATTTGATTTCTTCATTTCATTCATATCAGTGATAGCTCTGATACTTAACCTCTAGGCCACTAGGGAGGCCATAAGAAACTTACTTATGGCTGAGTAAGTTTCTGCTGTATATAGTTACCATCTTTTGTTTCTCCATCAGTCCATCAACACTTGACACTTTCTGGCTATTGTGAATAATGCTGCAATGAACATTGCTCTACAAGTACCGTTAAAGTCCCTGCTTTTAATGCTTTGGGTATATATCTAAGTATGGATTGCTGGTGATTTATATCTAGCTTTCTGAGGAACCCAGACAATTTTTTTCAACTGAGGCGCCAGGTTTCTCATCCAGTCACACTTCAGAAGACATTAGCCATTGTTTGCAATGGTGTGCTGGTGCTGCCTGGGACTGGCTTATGAGAGCCAATTGTAAGCATCTTTTTCCAGTTCCACAGTCAGTACCATCATCTTGGTAGCTTGAAATCAGCCACAGTAGGAGTGTTTTCACCACAGAAATTAGCAAATGTTAGAAAACAGAGAGTTGGTCATTAAACATTTGCCAGCTCACTGCTGTTTATCTTCTTCCCACAGACATGAGTTAAGTACCATTGTATTTCAGGCACTGTGTTGGGTTTCTGAGCCTTGGAGTTGAGACAGACCCACTCAGTGCCCAGAGGGGTTATCAGAGCAGACTCCTCTGTGGATGACCAGTAGTCAAACCCTTTTTTGTTTGTATTTTAGGCTCCTTTTATGGTAGTGTGGTCACGATTACAGATGTGGTGTCTGGACGTCCCAGTGTATCTTACAAAAATCATAGCTTCCCCAAGCTGCTCTTCCTGTTCAGTCTGTTCAGTGCTCTTGCTCTGTGCATGTTCAGATTGGTCAAATAAGTCAAAGCCTCTGGCCTTCTGCTGTTGGTCAGGAACAGCACTTCTAGAGAAAAGAGAAAAAGCCTGCATTATATATAAACACTATTATATTTCAGGATGATATCTTCTTGGGGACTTGGTACAGAATTGCATTTGGCCTATTTAAAGACATTGATTCTAGAACTGCTGGCAGCCAAGATTTCCTTCCCCAATCTCTTGATATTGATGATTCTACATTTGCCTTTTGGTTTTCAGCCACCTCTGTGATCTGCTTTCAGGTAATTGAGGGTTTTCTGAGCAAAGAAGTGAGTTACATCGTGTCCAGCCGCAAGGAAGCAAAGGCAGAAAGCCATGGAGGCTGCCCCAGCCCCAGCGAGGTCAGGGCAGAGACACCATCAGCCGTGGGCAGTCCAAGAGGCGGCCCCATCAGGCCTGCACTGAAACCTGTAGACTCGGTAAGAACTTTGCAGGACAGGAAAAGGAAAGAAGCCTCAGCAAGCCCTTATAGCTGTCTCAGAGTTTAGTTTCATCTGATTTAATTTTATTTCTCGTTTGAATTTGGGGCTAAGAATATCTTATCATGGCTCTGGAACTAAACACCTCAGTCAGCAACATGCTATTCCTCCTATGATGGGTGTTTAATGTGGGACTTCAGAATCAGAGGTTCAGAAATGGTAGGATCCTCTATGAACCAGAGAGGGCTTGTTGGGCTCGGCTTGGGCAGCAGTGCCCTGGGCGGGGCAGCGATTCCCTTCTCCTTTGCCCCCATGGAGGGCAGTCTGGGAACATTTTCGATAATACCTTATCTTTGAGTTAGAATGCAGTGTGACTGTTTCCCCAGGGTTATGTTCTTTTGATTATTTAATTTGGGCTAATGTGCAAGTATCTAAGAACACACTCTATGGTGATCGTGATGAGAGACAGTGCTTCCTGGGGCAAAGAAAAGACTGTTTCCTAAGGTGAAGCGCGTGCTGTGCATTACCTGCCGGAGAGCACAGAAACGCTCAGGGAGAGGTCTGAGGACTTCACCGCACCGTGGCCCCCCTGGGGATTCAGAATGCCCTTCACCGGGGCCCGTGCTGCCCAGTCGCAGACACCTGTGAGTGACCTGTACTTGTGCATGGCTTTACCTCTGAAAAGTTCTCGGGGTTCTCATTTCTGCCACCCCTTCTTCCCATCACCGCTCCCAACTTTCTGAAGGACTTGACTCCAAGGCCTCTGAGCCAGTTCCTGTGTAAACATCTGTGCCCAAGTTGTCTACACTGAAACCTCATTGCTCCTCTCTTCTGTCAGGTGCCTATGAGCAGAGGGAAGGAGCTACTGCAGAAGGCCATCAGAAACCAGGTGAGCTGAGGGAGGCGGACTGGCTGTGATAAGGGAAGTTGGTGTTACTGGACCCAGGCGCAGAAGTTTCCTGCCCGGTGATAGTGGTGGTTGCTGGTATTTGCTAGGGGAGCTTTCTCCACGGAACCCCTCCCCCCAAACAGCTCCTGAAGGCATATGTTCCTTCTTGGTTACAAGGTGACCATAGAGGCAGATCAGAAGTTCATCCTTTCCTAGAGTGACAGCTCAGGGGGAAGGTGGGGTCTTCCTTGGGCTTGTGGTAGATTCTCCAGGTGCAGCGCCCCCTCCCTCCCACCTGCCTTCCCACCACATCCCCTGTGTGGATGACCCAGAGCTCCCAGAAGCCAGGACAAGCCACCCCCTTAATATCTGGCTCTTGGGGAATCCTCTGCTATCTCACTCTGCTTCATTTTTCCAGGGGAGCAGCAGTGGGGGAGGCAGCGGGAGCAGCAGCCTTCTGACCAATGCCCGTTCCTGGGGAGTGAGGATTCTGCATGTGGACGGTACTGGTTCTGCCCTGAGCTCCTCGGGAGGGGCACATCCTTGATGTCAGGAAGTGGTGCTGTGTGTGCTCCTGGTGGCTGGAAGCCAGTACACTGCTACCCTGTTGAGCCACGAAACTGGGAGGGTCCAGAGACCAGCAGTGACATAGCAGGTGCTGGTCCCACAGCGTGCAGTTTCACTTGGCCCATCAGACTGGTGTGATGACCCTGTCTTACAGTAAGGAAATAACCCTCGTGTCCATGAGGACTCCTGAATTGCTGATAGTGGCTGGCTTCATATCCTGCTCACGAGTAGCTAAGCCATTGTAGGGAACTGATCCAGAAGGGACCGTTCCGAGTGCTAGCCAGGGTGCTGCTCCACCCTTTGGTCTGACACCCGCCAGGGAGTAGAGAACTGTGCTCCGAAGGTCCTGCTCTGGGAGCTCCCTGGAAAATCAGCCATTTCTGACCTTGTCTAATTTCCTGTCTTCCTGTGTGTTAAAATAACTCCAACATGTGTAGCCCCTGTTGGGTCTTCCACCTCAGGCTACATCTGAGTAATCATATGGCTTGGTCTTTCCACAGAAGCAGCTCTTCCACAATACTGCCTTAAAGCCCTTTGTGAGCCATAAGGCACCTCTGGTTCAAAAATGAGTTTTCAGTGCTGCAAAAGAGAATGAATGAAGCCAGGTTTAGTGCTTTTCTGGGGGTAGCAGACCTGAGCCCTTTCCTTTTTCAGTAGGTGCAGAGGTGACTCGTAGCCAGAAGGTGGCAGGCAAGGCTGGAGTTAGCCAACCAGCCAGGCCCTAGGAGAGGTTCAGTCTTCCTTCCCCAGAAAGGGGTTGTGCAATGCAAAATGAGGAGTGGAAGCCTTTGGCCTCAGTTCTGTTTTCTCCACAGAAATGATGATGCACGTGCAGCAGCTGACTCTTGATGCTTTCCGTGTAAAGAAACAAGGACCACAGAAGCCAGAGGTAGGTCATCCTGCTGAACTAAAGGGAACGCCTGCTGACCAGGCGGCCACTCTGGGAGTGACTTTTACCTGAGCACGAACCTCCATGGGCAGGAATGGGGATATCATGGTTTGAAATAGCTGCAATATTCCAAATTCTTACTCGGCTTATCCTTCCTTTGCTGAATTAGGACTGTGTGCCATGTCAAGAGAGCCCTAGCTGATTTGAAACCTTAGGGTCTTCACCTAACATAAATGTGAGGAAAGTTCGAGCCCTGCAGAAACACCCAGGGCCTGGCACCCAGGAGCAGGACCAACCGTAGTAGCAAAGCACATGTGAATCAGATGGCTCACTCAGCCTCAGCACCCCTCACTCCACACCCTCTGGCCTGAGAGTCTTCGGGGTTTTACTTCTGCTGCTGATAAATAAACATGCACTTTTCATAAAGCAAAAGGGTATACACTGAAAGCCTCCCCTCTAATTTCTATTCTGGAGCCACCAAGCTCCCTCCCTGAGATAAGCAATGTGACTAGTTTCTCAGGTATTTTTCCAGGCAGATACAAACATACATGCCAAAAATGTCCCCCTTTTATGCAAATGTATGATATTTTTATTTTTCTGTGTTCACTTAGTGATCTATTTTGTAGGTCTTTGGGAGTGAGTTGTGGTTGCAGTCTGCTAATATTCAAGGGGGATATGAAAGCTCTGGGTTGTATCTGCCCTGGAGGTGTGACCTGGAGGAGAATCTGGAACTTTCTTGGATACAGAGGCACAGGCCATCAAATCCCATCCTCATGCCCCACTCTTTAACTGACTTTCCAGTTTGTTCCACTTTGTTTTTAGTATTAACTCTGTTTGACCTTGACCTAAATGTTGGTTTTGCCCAGCGGAGCCTGGGTACACAGGATAGGGCACAGGAAAGCAGATAGGATTGTCCTGTGAGCTGACCTGGAATAACAACAGGGACCAGATGACACCAGCGGCCAGTGAGTGAGCGCCTACTCTGCGTCAGATAGCCACATCCAGCGAGGCAGATGGGTGCTGCTTGCGCTGGGGGAGGTCCAGACCTGTAGACCACAACTGTGCTCTCGGCTCTGTCCTGTGGTCCCGCCACAATGTCACCTGCCATTGAGACGCATGTAGTGCTCTGTACTCGTCAGGTCCCTGGGGAGGCAAATGTGTCACTGTGCTCAGTCTGCTCAGCTCAGGCCCAGCAGACAACAGGAGGCAAGTGGGTCAGACTCACAGCGACCTGCTCTTCGGGCCCAGTTCCTGACCCCCCTGGCTCCCTCACACCCTTAACCTATTTTCCCTTCCCATTTAGGGAACAGGTCCAGCAGCAGAGTCAAGAACACGGAAAGGTCAGTGTGGTAGTTTTCCTCATCTAATTGCAATCCCTCCCTCCCTAAACGCTGCCCCATGGCTCCCTCTGTGGCAGCATCTGCTCACTTTTCTGTGGCAGGAAGTGAGTCCAGGCTGTGCTGCCCCGTGGTGTCTCCGGGGCCTGGGCTCTGAGAGGGGCATCCAAGAGCGAGTCCAATGCTGCTGGACTGGGGTTTCTGCTTAGTGCCAAGACCCCATGTGGTCTCCTGGCTCCTGCGTCCTCTGGCCATCCCTGGGCATATACTGAAGTTCAGCATCCTTTTCCCTCTGATTCAGGAGCAGTTTGGGGTGGGCAGTTTGACAGCTGCCTACCACTTTCAGAAATGCCAAAGTCCCTGAAATTGACAAACAGGCAGATTGATGGACTCCTCTCCTGGCTCCTCTCGGACAGCAGGAGAGATTTTCCCCCTGGATGTTTCTCCCAAAGATGCTCTTTAAGTGGCATTTATTCGTGCACAAGCAGAAGCTAAGAAAAGTCACTTGGCACCGCTCATGTTCGAAATTCAAGGAAATCTGTGGGGGAATTGATTTTAATCACTGTCAGTTAATTAGAAAGACAAGAAAGCGCCCCCAAAAAGTAATTAATGGGAGCTGCTGCTCAAGGAGTAAAGCTGGTTTTTGCTGGGGTGCTTGCGGCAGCCACATGTGGGTCTGGCAGCCATGTGGTGCCAGCTCTTTGGGGATTTGGTGGCTGTTAGTTCTGCCCAGCTTCCGGCCTGCCTTGGCTGCCCTCTGACAGGACTTCTGGTAACCATGGAAAGTGGACATGGCTCTCAGTACCTGAGAGATTTTGTAAACTGTGCAGGTAACACGCTTGCAGGGCAAAAGGAGAGTCTCTTGATTAATTGACTCCAAATTTGTCTTCCCAGCACCCCTTTGCCCTATTTTCTCAGGGGCCAGATTTCACCCTTGATATATTTTTTTCACCGTCCTTCTGCCATGCTCTCTAAACACTCTTAATTCTCTTTCCACTCTCCTCTAAAAATCCCAGTCCTCACACAGAATCCTGTCTGAGGTGTGTCCTCAAGCCCATCAGGATTTTGAGACACCAGGAGGAAAGTCTTGGAAGGGCCTATGGCTTTTAGCAGAAGCCAGCAGAGGCTAGGATGCTTTCTGCTTTCTAGTGGTCAGTGGACAGTTCCAGAACCCATACCCCAGGGTTGGGGGTGAGGGGGCTGCATTCCGCTAAGGATCTTGGGACACCCTTATCCTTCTCCCCCAGTAGTGAAACTCTTCCTCCCAGGGTAGAGGCCAGGGGAGGGGTGCGTGGGCACCTCACCTCGGCAGCGTGTGTTACCCTGAATGAGGCTCCTGGGCTTTGGCAGAGCCGCGCCTCTGAGCACCCCTGTGTGCAGAGCTGGCTAACATGTGTGTCTTCCTTTCCAGTGGCTAGACTGAAGGCTCCGTTCCTCAAAATCGAAGATGAGAGCAGGTAAGTGGGACTTCTCCCCTCACCCCACCAGGCCTGTACCTTTGTCTTTCTCCGAAATTTCTTTTTGCCCCCATGGTGGAGAAACCTCGCACAGGCCAGAAGCGCCTCTGATGGTGCATTGCACTGTTGACACTTGTCTTGGTCACAAGGCAGAGGTTAATCCCTCTGTGTGTGAATATTTTCCTTCTAATGCTCTGCTGTTAGGCGCTCCTGATGTCCTTCCCAGGCTGATTGTTCCTCGTTGCCCTCCAGGTGCACACTGACACCTGACTAACCCCAGTACAGTGCTGGGACAGTCATCTCGACTGACATGAGGGCCCTGGGGTGGGGAAGGGGAGCCCCTTATCAGACCACCTTGTACTTGAAGAGGACTTTCTGGCTGGCCGTGCAGAACCCTTTCCTGGCATGTTATTGACAGTCACGGGAGTGAAATAACCTGCTGTGAGTCCATGCTCTTCCCAGGGTATCAGGTCAGAGAGTTACGGGACATAGACACTGTGGCTTGGTAGTGAATCAGAGCCCAAGCCCAGGTGCTCTAACTGTCCTGCCTGGCAGCCTCTCCGCCCTGCCTCACCCGCCTGCCATTAGGGCCCCTTCGAGCAGGATGGTCACACTGACGATAACCTGCTCCGCAGTGAGCCGCCTGCATCGTCATGACCTCAGTGAGCACCAGAGCAAAAGTCCATGTGATGATGATCTCAGAATAAAAAAGTTGAATAAAAAGGATCTGTCTATCCAGTAGAAACTACCCGGACCAGGATTTTGTGTCCCTCAACCTCAGGCAGGAGAGCTAAGGACGTAGGCCTGAGAGGTTGGCACGCGCACCCATCCTCCAGCGCGGCCTTGCCTGCACAGGGCAGAGTTGGCATTGGTGACTGCACTGCACTGTGCGTGAAGGGAACACAGGAATGGGGACAAGGCGCTGTCACGCAGTGGCGGTGAGACAGGTCCTTCAGCACCAACCCCGCACAGCCAGTTCCACCCTTGTTGTCGTGATCAGGCCACAGCCACCTGGAGCACCACCAGTGCCGCGGTGTCTCGCAGCACATGGCGGGCACAGGCAGTGCCGCTGCCACGGGAGCCAGCACAGTGCTTGTGCGCCCTGGCGTCATATGCAAGAGGTGGCACTTCTTGTGATTCTTTTCATGTGCTGTCTTGAAGCAGGGCCTCTTAAAAGTCCCTTAGCCTTACCATCCTCAACTTTCCAGAGTTCTATGCAGAAACATTGATGAGGATAAAAAGGGGGTGCTAGGGTTGCGAAAGTTACCTTCTTAAGGGCCCAAGAAAACTTGCTACTTCACTCCTGAGGCCACAGGTTTCTTACCACCCAGGAAGGAGCCACTGCCTACACTGACCCCTGGGGCACAGGCCAATGCGGCCTAACATGGTGTATCAAGACGACTGTTCCTCGGCAGGGCTTGCTAGATACCTACTGATCACCAGATCTGGAGAGATCTAGATCAGGAGCTGGGACAGGTGGCTTCAGCCTAGTCGTGGCCACTTACTCGTCATGAGCCCTCAGGCAAGTCCCAGAACCTTCTTTTCCTGCCATTTTGTGTAAAATGCCACCACCACTTATCCAACTCAGGTCCGAGGCCGGTGCTGAGATTCAGATGAGGCAGTGCGGGTATAGACAGGGAGAGTACAAGTGCTTTTCTAACCTGATAGACTGGTGGGAGTTTTGCTTTAGAACTGATGAGGTGTGACGGTGAGAGTCTACTTCATCGGGATTGAAGTTCTCAGAAGTTGGCTGACCCCCTTCCTCCTCTCTCTTCTCCACTGTAGTCAAAATGGAAGTTTTCTGTGTTGCAGGAAGTTTCGTCCTTTCCACCATCAGTTTAAATCCTTTCCTGAAATTTCTTTTCTGGGACCCAAAGATGCAAGTCCTTTTGAGGCCCCGATGATCCCAGGCAGCTCACATCATACCAGGTGGGTCTCTGGTTCCTGGTACCAAGGGCTGATTCCCAGCCAAAGTCCTTCCCCCCCGGAGCCTGCTGGTCAGATTTGGGAATGGCCATGTGTTAGCTCTTTAGGCGAAGTCTATTCTGGGAACTTAGCCCAGAGAAGAGAGACGCTAGGAATGTTCATCTGTTTCATTTGGTGTTCTCCATCCCTACTGAAAAATTGGACCTGAGTGTGTAGAGGACAATTGACTGGTTTCTGAAATTAGATCTATAAACCAACATCATGAGAATCCCCTGGGTCCCCATTAAAAAGTGCATGTTCTTGAACTTCACACTTAACAGAATCGCAGTCTCTGATGATGGAACCTCAAAAACTGCATTCTCACAAGGGCCCCTAGTGATTTCAGTGCATGACAAAGTTTGAGGCCTGTTGGGCTAAATATCAGGAGTAACTTAGGGGCAAGGGACCTACATTTTATGGCCCAGCCCCCTTTGCAGATGTTTGAGGGTGGTGGCCACCTGTGCTCACCAGCGTGTAGCAGGAATGTGGCTCAGATGATGTACCAGATGCTTCTCAGACCCTTTCTAACTTCTGGCCACAGGGTTAGTTCATAGATTGGGACAGTAGGACAGGGCAGACTCAGCAGGACAGTTCCAGGGGCCTGTGTTCCACTAGCAGACAAAGTCCACTGGTCCGGAAATGGAAGGAAAAAACAGGAAATATGGCATTACACAGAGCAGGGAGGTAGGAGAGAATGAGCTGAGGTTAAGTCCAGGTGCCCTTCATTCTTTTCCAGAAGGTACTAGGGATGCCAGAGAGCATCAGCCAGGAGGTGGTCTGGGCGTGGAGCCAGTAGGTAGTACTAGGCCTGAGGTGACATTGGGGTGGCAGAGGAATTGGGAGATTATGTAGGGGGATTGATGGAGCAATAAAGCTTTGGCATCTGGGGCCTCCCTGGTGGCGCTGTGGGTTAAGCAATGCACTATGCAGCAAATTGCAGCCACTGCAGCACGAGTTCAATCCCTGCTGCTGGCTGGGGGTTGATCCACATGGCACAGCAGACCTCTCCTACCTCACCTGCTGCTCCCCTCAGCAGTGTGTTTCAGTCAGTCTGCCTGTTCTGCTCCCCATTCTGTCCCTGGTGAATCCTCTCACACACACATACCCCCACGTACCTCTGGCCTGTACCCCAGTTCTTGTATGCATAAATAAATCCTTTAAAAAAAAAAAGCTTTGGCATTTGCATGTGACGTGCATAGGATAGAGAGGGGGCTGGTTGGCCCAGGGCTCCGGGGGATGGTGTGTGTGTGTAGAAAGTGTTTAGAAAACCTCTGTGGGAAGAAACGTTTAAATTTTTTAAATTTTAAATTATATTTTGGTTCAAATTTGAAAGTTACAAAAGGTTTAAAGTGAAGTCTATACCACGCTCATCCTCCTAGCTCTAGATCTTGGGTTCTACCTCCAAAGATAGTTCATGTACAGAAGGACATCATGTGGCTTTGTTCTCTTTTTACATAAAGACTAGCGTGATAGTCACTGTGCTAGAGTTTGCTTTTTCCACTTAGCATGTCTTAGGTTAAATTCTTTTTTCTTTTTTAAGATTTATGTATTTATGCATATAAGAGCTGGGGTATATGCCTGAGGTATGGGGGGGTGAGAGGATTCACCAGAGACAGAGTGGGGAGCAGAATAGGCAGATCAACTGAAATACACTGGGAGGGGAGCAGCAGGTGAGGTAGGAGAGGTCTGCTGCGCCATGTGGGTCACCCCCCTGGCTGGCAGCAGGGATCGAACTCTTGCTGCAATGGCTGTGGTTTGCTTCATAGTGTGTTGCTTAACCCACAGCGCCACCAGGGAGGCCCCAGATTAAATTCTTGTTAGCACCTAAAGAGCCTCCTTATTCCCTTTTACACTATATGGTTTCAATTTGGGTTTTGTATGAGTTTGCTTGTTTTTTTTCTGCTCTGCTTTTTTTCCAGTTGTATGTAATTTATTGGCTTTTTTCTGCTTCCTGAGTCCTGTATCATGTAGCTAGTCCTTCAGGGGAATATTTGGGACTTGTTGAATTTGCTAGGACAGCCACACAGCAGTTGCCCTAAAGGCCTGTGGAAATACGGACTGACATTCAGATGAGAAGCCAGATGGGAGAGATTTGAATGTTCATAGTGAAGGTGGCGGCTTTACTGGTCAGTGCCCGTGGGTACCAGCCCAGAGCTGGAATTGTCCCGTGAAGGACTCTTGCTGCCACCTCCGCATGTGGTTTGAGACGGATGGGCAGGGGAGGACAGAGCTTGGACAGGGTGTTCTCGCCACCCCGTGCACGAGTGGTCCCAAGGGTAGGCAAGCCTGCCTGGGCCTGCTTTGCCTGCAGCTCCCTCTCTGAGAGCCCTGGCAGCGATCATCCTCCCCACCCCCTTTTCCTCTTCAGAAAACCCAAGGACCAAGAGCCCAGCCTGCGCTCGGCTGTTCGCGCCATGCCCCGGAGGAAGAAGGGCTACTGCGAGTGTTGCCAGGAGGCCTTTGAGGAGCTCCATGGGGTGAGCCCCTCATTGAGCAGCTACTCTGCACGCTTCTGAGGGAGCGTTCCCACCCAGTCGCCCACTTGGAGGTCTCCTGTCTAACCCTTTGCCACCTCTTGTTCCCGGCAGCATCTCCAGAGCGCCGGGCACCGGGTCTTCGCCCTAGAAGCCCAGCCATATGCAGAAGTTGACCGGCTCATCGCCCAGCTCAACCACAGCTTCGCAGACATCGCCCCCCGGGCCAGCCTCCCTAGGTGGGTGCCATGCCGCCAACCCCAGGGCTGGTGGGTACAGCCATTGTCATTCTCCTTCCGCCCTCTCTGGGTGCAAAGGGACCATCGTGTTGGCAGCCACAGCATATGGCAGTTGGCCCTTTTCCTCCCATTTTTGCGAGAACGACCTCTGCCGTGGTTGCAGCCAATTGGGCCCGGACTCAGGCAGGCATGTGAATACACATGCGCGTTGCCATGGCAGGGGGCAGGGAGAGCAGTTCAGTTGGCACTCCTGGCCTGTGCCTAGTCATGTGCCCGTCTAGCCATCTAGAAGTGGGGAGTGGATTTCCAAGTTGGGGGGCCCAACTTCCCTGCTGCCCACCAAGGCACGCTGGCTTGCCTCTCACCCCAAGTCTACCTTGCACAGCCAGGCTCTGCTGCTTTCTCAGCCACCAAAGGGCACAGCCTCCTGTGAAGTTATTAAATGGAACAGCCTCTAACCTGTTCCTCTGGCCAGCACTGACCACGGGCCGCAGAGCCTAAGAGCAGTACAAACAGCACTGGCCGCTGCTTCAGGGTTAGACTCAACCAGCCCAAGAGTGGACAGCTCGCTTCGGCATGCCACAGCTCGAGGGCAGCCACGTGGTACCCTGGCCCTCCCCACACTCAGCCCCGCAGATGATCAGTGTTGAGCTGAGCCTTGGTGGCCCACTGGGTGCTTCTCCCCACAGGCAGTCAGGCTCTGTGGCTTCAGACTGTGACCCTCTGTGTCCTGAGACTCCGCCTCCCAGCCAGCCCTCCCCTCTCAGGGCCACTTCTCCTGGGAAAAGGGAAGGACATGAACACCAGCCCCCTGGCACCGCAGTGCAGGATGGGACACTGGGCAGCATGAAGGCATCGGTCAAACTTGTGGAGTCAGACAAGACACCGAGACTAGTGACACACTGCCAGGAGCTGGACGGGTCAGCCGCTGTCTTTGTGGATGCCCCAGGGACACCGGCATCCAGAAGCTCTGCTTGCCAGTGCCTCCTTACCAGCTCTGGCTTTACAGACTTCTCTTCTGGCCCAGACCCGGCACCAGTCGGTCACAAGCGGAAGGCTCAGTTCCCTAGTGGCAATGCCGAGAAGAAGCCAGGGGCCTCATCCTCCCTCCCAAGAGCCTCCAGCCCCTGCAGCACCAGGACAGCCAGTGGCCGGCCTCTCTCCCTTCCCCTTCCAGGCCATGAGCCCAGGTCTCCGGACTCCCTCCTGCCTTCGTGCCACCCAAAGACCTGCCTCTCCCTCCCAGACCCCTTCCCCTGGCAGCCCACAGACAGGCCAGCAGAGCTCTGGGCAACACAGCTCCCCTCGCCTGAGGAAGGATGGCCCCCAGGATCTGAGCATTCTGAGTGTGCAGCCCCTGACCCTGCCCCCCAGCAAGCTGGCCAGCTCCCCAGCTGCCCTGCAGCTCCAGCACATCTGCCCTTGGCTGCTGGCCCACAGACCCCCGGAGGACCTGGGGGTAGCCTGTCTACCTCTCTCCCCAACCCCATGCCCACCAATGGGGGAGGCAGCTGCTCCCAGTGGTTCTGGGCCCCCAGCCTCTCCCAGGACCCTGCTTTCCTGTCTCCTCGCCCCAGCCCAGTGTGAGCAGAGAACTGCTTCTGAGTCTCCCAGGCCTGCAACTCTTCACAGGCTGCAGCTCAGGTGTTCGGGTATAAGCTGTACCTCTGCAGAGTTCTGCACACCCCACCAGAGCCACCCAGACACAGGAGAAGCAGCACCCACGGCTTCCCCAACAAACTGAGCAGGAGCCCCAGGCCCAGCCTTTGAAGTCCCAGTGAATGGCTGTTGTCAAGGCAGCTCCTCAGAGCTGGGGTCTGCAGAGGCTGTAACTCCCATCTGCTGGAGCTTTGGGTAGGACCCAAGCCTAGACTGGGGCTGCTCTCCTACCCCTACTTCCGGCCATGTTCCTGACCCGGGTGCACTCTAGGATGGCTGGAGCCTGGCCGACTGCCCTAGCCAGGAGGCAGGGGGAGGAACCACTAAGAAGCTAGAGCAGCAGGAGCCTTGGCCTGGCTTCCAGTCCTCTGCAGGCATTTGCCTTTGCAGAGCCCAGAGGGTTCCTGCTGCTGCTGTTCCCCACCCCCACCCAGCCGCCTTCCCCACAAGCATGTGGCTCTCCTGCTTTCCTGAACGCCTGTGTCCCCTCCCCCAGCCCCCCACGCTGGTGCACACAGATCCTCAGGAACATATGAAGCAGAGGAGGGGCTTGGGCTGCAGCACTTACAGAGCTCCCTCCCCCTGCGCTTGTTGGGGCCCAGCACTGACCTCTCCCCTGAGCCTAGAATGTGGCCAGGGCCCGCTCTGAGGAATGGCTCAGCTCTTCTCTGCCTCCTCAGCGCTGGCCCCTCAGCTGGCCCCTCACCTGGCGCTCTGCTCAGGGTCAAGACTCACCTGCCAAACTGTGCCTCTCCCCCCTTGCCGCCCTCATTCCTCAAGGACCCCGCCCCATTTCTTTTTTCACCAAGCCATTAATCTGGAGACACAGATGGGTTTGCTATCGATTCTTCAGCCACTTTTTTATTATTACATTTCATACTGTGGTTCTCACCCTCCTCTGCCTGTGTGTTTGTCTCTTTAAATGTTGAAGCTACCAGAAGCCTGGTGCTATTCTGTGTCTCCTTTTGGAGGAAGAAAGGGGGGCCTGGCTGCGGGTGAGGACCTGAGTTGTTAGCTTGGAAATAGAGCAACTGTGTGTACAACCCTCACAGAGGTCACATTTGGCCCTTTTATGCCATTCCTGTTAAATTTCACAGTCTTGGTTTAGGAAATGTAAATAAATTTCATAACAAAGGAGAGATGAGCTGGAGTGCAGCATGTGGGGCCTAGACCCATCCCCAGTGACCTCAGGGCCCAGCAGAGGAAACAGGATGGGGATGGGGTTGGAGCCACCCCCTCTCCCTCGCCCTCCCGCCCATCTCCAGTTACTCACTCACCTCTGCTGCCCCTGGGCTCAGGGAGCCTCCCCTCCCTGGGGCCCAGACTGGCTTTCTGTGTCTGCATCACTGTGACATGCCCATGCCTGGTCCTCTCTGCCTCTCCTGGGACGCAGCCCCTCTATGTGAATAGTTTGCCTCCCTCCCACCTCTTTCTCAGACCTCTCTGTACACCCTCATGTGCTGCTCACCCCAAGACCCACTTCTGACACTCTCATTGCCAACTGCCCAGGACCTTTCCTCCCACCTCACGTCCCACTGTGGCCTTTTCCTCCTGTCTCAGCCACAGTGACCTTGGACATCACATCTCAGCCAGACCTGGCCCCAAGGCTGCATCACCAGTCATTTCTCTCTCTGGCTCCCAGCATGTAGATTTAGAAGGGATCCCAGGGCCTCCTTGGGGGATTAAGTCTCAGCCCTATTGTGCTTTCACCGCTGAAGCCTGAGTTCAATCCCTTGCCAGGGAGCTGACCCACATGGCGCAGCGGACCTCACCTGTCTTGTCCACTGCTCCTCTCAGCAGTGTGTTTCAGTCAGTCCTTCTGTTCTGCTCCCCACTGTCTCCTGTGAATCCTCTCACTGCCCCGCCCCCACCGCACCTCTGACCTACACCAGTTCTATGCATAACACCTGAGACACCTAGGACAGATGGGTGTGGCTTGACACAGCCCTCAAACACCCATTAGGCCCCTCTGTGGAGACTTGGAGACTTCAAACCTTCCATCCTCTCCCTCTTAGCCAATGACCTTGACTCAGCTGCAGCGGGCACTGCCACTTCCTGTTCTCCCCTTCAACATCATCTACTCTTTATCCCGCTTTCAAAGTTCCTCTTTCTTACCAGCCTCTGTCCTTGAGTTTTCTAGCTCACCCAGGGCCAGCCTGGGCAATTTCCTCCTTTTAGCTTCGCCACCTCTTCCCTCTGTCCCAAAATTCATGGGACTTCCTCCTGCAAAATGCTCACATTGATTCAGCAGCTTGAAGAAAGCTTCCTCCTGTTCTCTGGCAATTTCCTGCGGTCTACAGCTGCTGCCTCCGTGTCTGCACCTCCTTCCAAACCTCCATGGTGCCCAGCCTGAACTCTCCGCTGGACTTGTCCATCCCAAGGTCACCAGCTAACCTGCCAACTGCCAAAGTCAAGTTCCTGTCCTCCTTTTCCATCTTCTTGAATCCTGGCTCCTCATCCCCAGACCCCAGTGACGCATCCACTCTACCCAGACTCCCCTGCATATCCACTTACCCTCAGGCTTCAGATGTGCACCGAGTCCACATGCTGAGCCTCACCAACCTTCCGGCCTCTGCCTCCCTGGCTCCCACCTGGGACCTCTGTGCAAGGGGTTCTCCACAGATGTGACTCCATCCAAATGCTAACCACCTGTGCTGGGTGGGAAGGCAGGAGCTCTAGCTGCACCCCAACTCTCAGTGGGATTTTGGGAAAGTCCCTTAACCCCACTGGGACTTTGTTAACAGCATCACCTCAAACACATGCCAGCACCTCAGATCCATGATCTAGGAACTCATCTCTCCAGCTCAGACTGCCCTCCCCCACACTCTGCTTTGTCTGTGTGACTCTGGCATCCTCTCCCTCCTGTCCCTCAGTGACTCAGTCTCCACCCCGTTGTTGCCCCCCATTCACTTCCTACAGTCATCACTGATTTATTTATGCATACAAGAGCTGGGGTACAGGCCAGAGATGTGGGGGGTAAGCGGATTCATCAGAGACAGAGTAGGGAGCAGAGCATGCAGATCTACTGAAACACTGCTGAGGGGAGCAGCGGGTGAGACAAAAGAGGTCTGCTGAGCCTTGTGGGTCAGCTCCGTGGCTGGGATCGAACTGATGACACAGCGGCTACAGATAGCTTCATAATGCTGAGACTTAACCCCTTTATGCCACCAGGGAGGCCCAAATCTGTTTTCTTAATCTAAAAAATGGACTTAACAATAGGAAGTTACAAGCATTCCACCAGGTATGTCTGTGAGGTACTTGGCACAGTGTAATCATTCGGCAACTAACAACACACGTGTGTGTGCCTGTGAAGCCTCCCTCCCTCCCGCCACTCAACAGAGCTTATTGTGACCACTCTGACCCTGAATCACCAACTCCAGTGTAAACTGGATGAAGCTGCTAAGGAGTGCTGTGAAGTAGCCCATCCCTCCCCCCTTCCTCCTGAGGGTCAGCTCTCCAGAACTCCAGGAGGCTCTTGTATGGGAGAAGAGGGGCAGTGGATTGGGGGCATGACTACATTTGTGCACTACAAACTTCTCCAAAGATGGGTATCCCTAGGATTCTGGCACCCCAGTACCCTAACTCTTCCCTGAGAGAGGCCTCAAAGCTTCAGAGATTAATGGAGGGGATCAGTTGGTAGCCCAAAGGAAGGGCATGTGGCTTTCTCAGGGGGCTATTTGGTGAGAGAGTGGCCCTTTCCTGTTGAAAGGGCAGGGCAGGGGGCTCAGTCAGGCTGGGAGGAAGCAGGATGAACTTTCTGTTCCTCTGTTCCCCACCCCTCAGCATTGTGTCACCAGGCAGAGCCTGGGCAGAGAGTGTCTCAAGGTCCCCAAGTGATAAAGGAGCCCCTGGGGCTGGGCGCTGGTCTCGGAGTCCCCCAGAGTGTGGATCTGGTTCTTGCAGGCCTGGCAGCGAGCCATGCTCTGAGCACCGGGCCTGTGTTCACAGCCGCCCAGCCTGAGGCCAGCTGCACTGACGGAGGGCTTTCCCAAGCCCACTTCACAGATGAAGAAGCCCAGGCTCAGGGAGATGAAGGGACTTGCTCAAGGTCACACAGCTGTTGACTAGGATTGGGGCCCCTGCCAGTTGCCCAGGGCCCTGAACCCTGCTCTTCCCACTGTGCCACCCTGCCCCGTCTCCTGGTGTGGTCTCTGCTGCAGGCCTGGCAGGCTGGGCAAGGGACCTGACGGCTTCTCTTGACAGACATTATTGCCCATCGTGCTGCCCCATGGGGGAGTGAGGAGGACCAACACCCCTCCCTTACCTGCAGCTGCCTTGGCTCCACATCAGCCCAGCTTGGCCACTATGCAGGAAAACTTGAGGGAAGAATTGACTGAAGGGAGGAGGAACTTCAGGGGGAAGGAGGCCCTTGATATCCTGGGGTGAGGGCTCCCCAGGGAGGCTAGGGTGGGCAGAGCCTAGTAGCTCTCTCAGCAAGGGTGACCCCCAGGGTGGCATTAAGACAGTGGCCACCAGCCCTTGATCTCCAGAGTGCGCAGGCTGCCTCCTCCATAAAACAAATGGTGGGCAGAAGAGAGCAAAGGCACCCACCATAGCAGATGGGTAGGTGAGAATCCCCTGGAGACCCCCCTCTCTGCTTGAGGGAAGGATACCGGCGCTGCCCTCAGGAGCCCCAATTTAAGGAGAAAGATATCCTTGCTATGAGGATCCAGGTCTGTGGGGTGACAATCCCTGTCCACATGAAGCCTCAGTCTGAGGGGAGACTCGCCAGTGACAACCTCAGGGAGTCCACAGTTTTTGAGGGCAGCCCCTAAGCTCAGGAGGGTAGGTGGGCATGTGCACTGAGCTAACTGGAGGAGGGCCAGCAGGGTTGGGGCTGGGGCTGGGGCAGCAGAGCAGGCTGTGGCCAGAGCTGATTTGGCTGGGCTTGCTCTGACCTAGGGACCCGGGGAGATGGGGAGGTCAAAGGCTCTTGGAGCTACAGAGCCAGACAGTTTAGCCCCCACTGGAGCTGGTCCGGAATGTCACCAGAAAGGAGTCATGGGGTGGGGTGACAGGAAGATTCCCCAATAGGAAGGCCCAGGAACCAGGATCACAGAAGTGGTGGGAAAGCGCCTCAGGCAGGAGGCCTGGGCCATAGATGGGCTTGCTGTATGGACTTGGGCACGCTGGAGGAGGGGACCCAGGCTCTCCCAGCCTCCCCCAGGCTCAGGGCCCCCACCTGTCCTTTAAGAAGGCACAGTTCCTTAGGGCTCACTCACATGTCCCCAGAACTTGGCACTGGTGGGGCAGGAGGGATTCACCTTGGTATAAAGCTGGGGGAGAAATGGACTAGAGGTATCTGACCCCACTATAGGTCCCCAATAGAAGGTGAAGATGGGGACAGGTGTGCCCACCTAGAGTGTAAGATGTATCTCTCCCTGACCCGCTGCAAGACTCTTGGAAAGATCACTGAGCCTCAGTTTCCCTACCTGAAAAATAAGGAGCAGTCTCCCTTCTGGGTAATTGTGGGTTTCAGGGAATATCACATAGTAGGTCCTCATTCCCAGGCGCCCTCCCCCCCCTCCACACCTCTACCCCCTTTTCCAGATGTCTCTATAGTGAAGGAACAATTGGCTCAGCCTTGCTGAGCATCTGGGTCTGGAGTGGCAGGTGGTGGGAGGGGGAGGGGAGTCACCCCGTTCCCAGCATTGATGTCAGCGCCTCCCAGGGAAATTGCCTTCTCACCTCTCCTGGGCCTAAAATAGAGCCTGGGGGGGCCTGTCACGAGCCAGAGGCAGCTCCCCCCTCCCTGGTGAGGCCCTGGGTCCCCAGGGAGGCAGAACACCCAGGAAGGTGTTCCTCAATGGCCTGTGGGTTCCCAGCGTGTGAGGATGTTCTGGTCTTAGGCATAGCTTAGGTGGGGTCCTACCTACCGCACTCACCCTTCTCGGGCCTCTGCCCTTTGGGATCCCGGGGCAGAGGTCAGAAACCCCAGGCCTCAGTGTGGAAATCCATCTTGGCACAAACCCAGGACCGGGGCTGGGGGCACAGCTGGGGAGGCAGGTGGGGTGGTTTGCAACCTAGGGAGAAGCTGGGGGCCCCCAGAGGTATCTTCTGCTCCTCAGAGACTTGTGCTGTGAAGCAAGGGGCAGAACTGCGTTAGCAACATACAACTTGTCTGGTTCATATGATATTTAGGGGGGAGAACTGGGTCCTCTGCACGAGGCACTGCCTCAGCCCCTCCTGGCGGTTCAGGGGACAGCCGTCCCCGCAGCCCGTCTGGACTTAGAGGTGGCTTTGACTGGGAGAAGGAGCCAGAGGACCCTGCCAAGCGTCCCTGCCAGCGAGCGTGTGGGCCGGCTTGGAGGTGACCTGTCCCGCCGCAGGTGGGCGAGGGATCCAGAGGCCGGAAAGGGCGAAGAGCCGAACGAGCCTCTCCCCTCGGCCCTTCCCTGGCGCCCCCCTTCTCAGCTCCCACAGCCTTCGGTCGACCGGGGGCTCAGGGCTGGGGCCGGCAAACGCAGTCCTGGGTACAGCGCCCGAGGGGGACCCGGGAAGGGCAGCCACACCCCCGCCCCTGACCGCGCGGGTCCCCGTCAAGCAACCACAGGTCAGAGCCCGGGGCACACTCCGTCCCCGGCCTGCCTCCCCCAACAAATCGGAGCTCCCCAAACCAGGGGTGGACCAAGAGGGGACCGCGAGATGGGCTCGGGGGCACCCAGTGCTGCACCTGCTGAGGGGGGCCGAGGCGGTGCCGGAAGGCGGGCCCCGGGGCGGCGCCTCTTTTGTCCTCCCGTTGCGGTGGCCCCGGCCCCGCCGGGTTGGGGGGGCCGGCGGGGGGCGGGGGCGGGCCGGGCGCTCACGTGCTCGCCGCTCGGCTCTTAACCCGGCCCGCGTCCCGCCGGGATGGCCGCGGCCGGAGAGCGCTGAGCCGGGCGCCCTCCCTGCCGCCCCCGCCAGCCCGCGCCCCCAGCCCGGCCCGCGCCCCCGCCCGCGGCTCCCGCAGCCGGCGCCTCCCAGCCGGCTCCCTCCGCCCGCCTGCGCCGCTCGCAGCCGCAGCCCCCGGACCCGGAGGATTATGAGCGAGCCATGAGGCGGCTGCGGCGCTGGGCGTTCGCGGCGCTGCTGCTGCTGCTGCCGCTTCTCCCCCAGCCGGGTGAGTGACCCCGGCCCGGCCCGGCCCGGCGCCCCCTCCCTGCCCCCGCCCCGGGTTTTGCGGCGGGTTTTGCTGCAGCCACATTTTCCTGCAGTGCTGGGGTGCCAGCCGGTCCAGAGCGCGGGAGGGCGGGGGGCGGGGGAGGAGGGAGAGTTCGAGCACCCACCTGTCCCCGGCTGGCCCGCCCCACCGCGGCCATCCCCCTGCCGCCGGCCGACTCTGCAGGTCTGCGGACTTGCGGGGGGGGGGCAGTCGTGACGGTCGGGCTGGAGTGAAACCCTCGGCCCCCTCCCCATGGGCTCTTCCCTCTGCAGGGCAGCGGATCCTCCCACCCAGGTCGAGGGCTCCTAGGGTCACACCAGCGTGGGGTGGGATGTCTGCGCCGTCCCCAAGTCTCTTGTCCCACGGTGGGCATCTGCCTACAGCTATGGCCTTGTCTTCTCAGGTCTTGGGATCCGGGGTCCTGTCGGAGCTCTGCGCTGGGGGGTCTCACCCCAGTTAGGGAGCCAGGAAGCCCTTGAGGTCACAGAGCCCAGCCGGCTGGTGGGGGAGAGCTCCGGGGGAGAGGTTCGAAAGCAGCAGCTGGACACCAGGGTCCGCCAGGAGCCGCCCGGGGGCCCGGTGAGTGGGACCAGCGGGCTGGAGCAGGCCTGAGAGCCCAAGGCGGCCCTGGGCATCAGGTTTGGGCATCCCCAGCAGCTGGCTCCCACAGCCTCCCTTCTGCAGCGGGTATGAGGCGGGTGCTGGAGCCCACTAGTAGGCGCACCCACTTGCTCTGTTTCAGGCCCTTCCTGTCATCGTGGGGGTCCCTTGCCCTTGGTGGACCAAGGGATGCCCAGGGCTCAGTCCATCCTTGCTCAGCCTTTCACCATCCCCACTTCCCGCCTGGCAGAGCAAGAGAGTCTGCTCCAAATGAGGCTTGGCTAGGGCAGGAGGGGGCGGGGAGAAGCACTCAGAGCCCAGTCAGAGATCAGGACTCCAGGTTTTCACCACAGACACCATCAGTGGATTTTCTTAGACAGCTTCGTGCTTGCTCCTGCCTCAGTTTCCCCCTTGCACTGATAGGCTTCATGTTTTCCTGTCTGCACTCCCTGAGGGTAGGGACTTGGACGAAGGTTGGAGGCCCCGAGCTCACCCATAAATGGCAGCTCCCTGCTCCCTGTCCCTTTTAGCTGCCAGGCCCCGCCTGCTTCCCAGAGGAAGGTTAGGAATGAAGGAGATTAATTGCAATTAATAATTAATTAATATCATGTGAATAATAATCACCCAGATGGAATATTCATTCAGCACGCCTTGACTCTCCAGGAGCTGGAAGCTGAAAGTTAGCCAGGCCAGCAGGGGTGGGGGAGGGTAAATGGCGAAGGCCCGGTAGAAATGGGAGGTGTAGAGGAGACTCAGGAGTGGACCACCGAGGTCTGGGAAGTTTTGGCAGCTGGAAATGGTGGGAGGTAAATTGGGCTGGGCAGAGGGAGGAAGGAGGGAAACAGAGGCTAACATTATGGACATCTGTCAGACTGGCATCTGGCCTGCCTAATGTACTTGGTTAAAAGCCCTTAGGGGGGGGTAGGGGTGCAGGGGGATACTCGGGAAATGGAATGGAGCAGGAAGGCAGCATGCATAATAGATGGGCCATCACTCAGGGCGGTGCAGAGTGGGGAGAGGGGTGGTTAATGGTCTTGAGCTGGCGGCAGGGGTGGGGGTGTGTGGAGGAAAGGGGTGGAGGCTGCTTCAAGGCCTGCCCAGACTCCCTGGAAGGTGGCAGATAGCAGGAAGAATGGTCCCAGGGCCAGACGTGGGGTGTCCTCACTGGATTCACCCCTTAGTCTGGCTTTCTTCCCTCATGTCCCTCCACCTGTGCACTGTGCACCCCAAGACTATGTTGATTGGGAGTTGAATGTGTGACCTGACTGTTGAGCCTCCTGACTGGTGCTTCAGGGTGCCCAGATGGAGGATGGGGTGATGCTTGGGGGGAGCAGAGGGCAGAGATAAGGGGAAACATGGGGACCAGGTTGAGTCATGGAAGGGGGTGCTTCTCCAGCCCCTAGTCTTCCCTGGAGGAGGTCAGGGGGATTCCGGGATATGATGGTGCCGTGACTGTGATCTCGATGGCAGTGTGTCCTTGACTTGTTCTGCTGGGTGAGTGGATGGCAGGTTTGATGTGCAGGAGGGACCCAGTTTGAATGTGCCCAGGGCACAGCTGAAGGGTGGGGGAGGGGAGGAGGTTTCTGCGGATCTGGGGCAGCCTTCCCCTCCAGTGGGGTCTCTCTGGACTAGAGCCTTCCCAGAGGCCTCCTGCAGCCTCCCTAGGGGTTTGCTCATAACCCTGCCTGGATCCTCGGTGTCCCTCAAGATCGGATTCCCACAACAGTAACATTTTGTTTTGCAGGGTCCCAAACCTGGGCTCAAAGAGCTTAGGGAGTTGGCCCAGAGTCAATCACCATAGGCGGTGGTGCCATTTTCTCCCCAGGGCACTTCCCACTGCACCATCCTGCCTCCAGGGTCTTGCACTTAGGCATGTGCACTGACCCCTCCCCCACACCAGGGAAGGAAGTGGTGACAAGCACATGGCCCCTCCCCTTCTCTACCTCCCACCCACCTGCCTTCCTCCCTGCAGCCCTTCTGCCCTAGCACCCTGGGCTGATGGTGGAGCCAGGTCCGTGCTGAGCCCAGCACCCCAACAGGAAGGCCCAGTGCTCTCTTGGGCTCCGTCCAAAGTTACTGCACAAGTTTGGGACCTTAGTTTGAGCAAGCTGTTGGGTCAGCATCAAGAGTTCCATCTGCTGTGGGTCATGAGGGGATCTGGGGGCACAAGCTGGCTGACAGGGCCGGAATGTGGGCCCTGGGTGCTAACTTGGCCTGGCCTTGGACTGGTCACATCTCCTTTCTGAGCCCTGATTTCCTGACTCCAAAAATCTGGATGATGATAACATTAATCTCGCCAGGAGGTGGTGAGGACTTCTGGCTTTTGCAAGGGGCAGGGAAGGTGGCCAGGGTGGAATTCTGAGCTAGAGAAATTACAATTTTCTGGGCCCTTCCTGGGGCAGGCACTCTTCTGCCTTTAAAGATAAAACTGAATACTCATCACAACCCCAGGAGGTGTGGCTGTGACTGTGCCCACTGCACAGATGGAGGAACGGGCACAGAGCTGGAGGAGCCGCCACAGGTCACACAACACTAAGCAGCAGAGTGAAGGCTGATGCTCGGAGAGATTCTCAACCAGCACGTAGTTGGCCTCCAGCTCGGGCGTAATGAAGAGGAACCCGGGAGCCGTTTGCCTCTTTCCATGGCTCTCAATATCTCTGTCTAGTCTGGAAGCAGACTGGGCCTGAGGTCCCGTAGGTGTGAGAGGCTTCTGGAAGTGTGGAAAGCTGTGGCCTGCAGCTAAGGGGTGAGGCCAGAGAACAGCACAGTCAGGCTTTGCGCTCACTTCCACAGAGCACGTGTGCAAGTGGGCTGGAGCAGTCGGTGGGCTCAGGGGGCTGTACGTGTCTCTGAGGAGACCTTTCTTTAAACCGCACGAAGCTGTTCTGTGGGTGGTGCCTGCCTCCCCCCAACCCAGACTCCATGGGAACCAAGAAAAGGGCAGCTGTGGAGAAGTGAGCGGGCATCTGGGTGGGACATGGAGAAATTAGGACACCTGTCCTCCTCTGAGCTGGCCAGGGAGGGGGACCTCAGCTGCTGGATCCCCTGAGAGCTATCTAGACCAGATTTACAGGAAGTGCCACCCGGAAGTCCCAGCCAAGGGTGTGTGTGGTGCTGCTGTGTCTTCCTGCTGCAGAGGGCTGGGCAACAGCTGAGCCAGGCACGGTCCCAGCCCGGCAAGGTTGGTCTTAGCAGCCCAGGTCGCAGGTCTGTCCTGGGAGCAGAGGCAGGAGGGGCTTTGGGGCTGGGCCGGTGGCTGGAGGCCTGGGCTGGGAGCAGGGCGGCCCAGCTGAATTGCGTGGTGGCTGCATAGGAGGGTAGAGAGGACAGCTATGTTTCTCTCCACTGCTTCTGACCAAGTGACCTGGGCAACCCGCTGCACCCCATCTTCCTTATCCATAAAATGGGGCTTCTTGTCCTCTGCACTTTACCACAGCCGCCACAAGGATTAGAGGAGATGATGGACAGCAGGTGTCCTCCTGCGATCTGACAAGAGCAGATGTTCAACATCTGTGAGCCTGCCCTCCCTGTGTCGGAGCGGCTGCTGTGCAGCTGGTCCCAGCCTGAGGACCGTGTCAGAAGCAGGGGCCGGGGCATTTGGGGGTCACCTGTCAGGCTCTGGGCAGTGTTGCAGCAGGCGGGTTCCTGAGTCCTCCCTAGCCACGTGCTGGTCTGTGGGCTTGGCCTCACCTAAGCTCCACTGCCGGAGACCCAGCTGCCCCGAGTGTCCCCACAGGGACTCGTGACCCTGTGTGGAATAACTGTCCTCAAGTTGGGTTTTTTAAAAATATTTTTATTTATTTATGCATACCAGAATTAGGGTGCAGGCCAGAGGTCTGGAGGGCGGGGGAGAAGATTCACCAGAGACAGAGTGGGGAGCAGAACAGGCAGATCGACTGAAATACACTGCTGGGGAGAGCAGCGGGTGAGGCAGGAGAGGTCTGGGCCATGTGGGTCACTCCCTGGCTGGTGATCTAACTCAGGCTGCAGTGGCTGAGATAGCTTCGTAGTGCTGAGGGTTTAACCCCTGCACTGCCAGGATGGTCCTGTCCTCAAGTTTTGAGGGTAAATCCCATTACTGGAAATTCAACCATGTTTCCTCACTATCTGGGACTCCCACTAGAGCCTCTGAGCATCTTAGGGGACGATAGGGTGCTTCGGGGAGGGATTTTCTCCCAGGTGAGGCCTCTGCCTCTCTTCCTCCCTGTCTGTACACCCCCACCACCTAGCCCATGCAGTTTGTTCAGTTCCCCAAAGCCCTGTTCAGCTGCAGCATTTATACTTCTTCCTTCATTAGTAATTTTAACTAATTATTGTGGTCATGATTAGAAGGGTTTTTATTTTATCCTTACTATCACACCACTTTACCAAGGGGGAAACTGAGGCTCAGAGAGGCTAAGCAGTTCACTCAGGCTTTCTGGTGCCTGTCCATTCAACCCGAGCAGTGAGCCCCTGGGCAAGGAAAAAGGTGGGCGTAGCCTGTGCTCTGGGGACAAGAGATCCAGCCCTGGGGACAGCTGCATCAGCCATCAAGAAATCCTGTGTGCTTAAAGGCCCAGAAGGACCAGGGGCCAGTCCTTTAGGTGCTGGTGCGGGCTTGCAGGTGTTAGGGGCGGGGCGGGGTGCAGAGGGCAGGGATGGGGGAGAGAGGCGAGCCTGCACCTCTGGATTTTCTGGGGCCTCTGAAAAGCTCAAGATCTACTGCTTCTTAGGTGGGGTTCAGCTTGGCATCAGTGTTTGTGACTCTGGGGCTTGGGCGCCACCTTCCCCCTGTACTCTGCACCTGGTGGAGCCCGGTGGGGCACAGAGAGGCTGGGGTGGCCCAGCCCCTGAAGCAGGTGCCTGGGGAAGAAGTGGAGACAGGGAGGAACTGGAGACTGTGGTCACACCATCGAGGTGGCCACAGCTGCTCAGTCGACAGGGACTCCAGTCCTGGGAGAGCCTGACCCTGCACTGCCCCCATGGCCCTAGGCCAGTCACCTCCAAGTGTCTCTCCCTGAGCCTCAGCCTGACGTTTGTCAAATGAGCACCAGACAGCGGCTTGGGATAAATAAGCAAATGAGCCGGAGTACGTGAGACTGGGTGGCCGGGAGCAGGAAGCTGGGGTCAAGGCCGGGCTGGCTGCAGTCACCAGCAGCTCAGCGCTGCGCTCGGGGAGGGCAGGCACCAGGCGAAGGGGCTCCCTAGGGAGGAGCCCAGGGATGATGGGGTTGGTCAGGGTTAGGCCACCCCTGAGGCAGTCAGGTGGGGAGCGGTCTGAGTGGGGTGTCTGAGGACTCCAGCGCCAGCCAGAGACTCCCCAAGTGCCTGGAGACTGAGGTGGCTGTGCCTGTTCCTCCTCCTCCTTCATACAGTCCCTCAGATCCCCCACACCCAGCCAGCACTCGCTTCCCTCCCTCTTCCTCCACTGCCTTGGTGGCCTCTCAGCCCTTCCCAGGCCTGCCTGCTATGGCCCCCAGGCCCTGCCCTGAGGTTGCCCGGGCTTAATCATGCCTGAACCCCATGTCCTGCTGGGTAGGGGGTCCTGCCCACCTGCAGATAGACCCCACCTGTGGGAAAGAGGATGAAGCCTCTGCAGGCTGTGAGAAGTGGGGGGACAGAGGACCTACATCTGCTCTCCCATCAGTCCAGGATTTCCCCAGAATGGGGGTCAGTTCAGTCTGCAGAGATGGGGGAGGCCAGATGGGTTGGCCTGCTGACTTCCCGCGTGGGAGAGGTTCTGCACGTGCCAGGGCTGACTCCCGGCCCAGGACAAGCCCTACCAGCCATGCCAACCTCACAGCCCCGGATCTGGACTCGGAGACCATTCTCAGTGGGGACATCTGAGGCTCAGAGATGTTGCTGGATCAGCTCTGAGACCGCAAAGGCTTAGAGGGTGGATTCAGGACAATGGGCCTGGGTGGCCAGGACAAGGTCTTGTCAGTGCGGGGGTGTGAGGGGGAAACAGGAACATTCCTGAGGACAGAGAAGGGCAGAGAGGGTCCTGGCAGAGAGGGTGGGAGATAGTCCAAGCCCGAGAGACAGGAGGAAGGATGGGGATGCCCAGGTTTGCAAGGTGAGGGGCGTGATTCCTTGTCCTTAACTTTCTACTTTGAGTTTAATCGATACTTTAGGGGCTCAGGAAGAGTTTGGGGTCCTGGGTAGGGTGAGTCTGTCCTTGGGATTCAGAAGGCTGACTGGCCAGGCTTTGACATTCTGCCCCCTTACCCCTTCTCCAGGACCCAGGGCTGTTTCCAGCTTGCCTCATCCTTGGGGCCCTGGAAAATGACTCCCTAGGCTGCAGTTAGCTCCACCATTTCTTAGCTGCGTGACCTTGGTTAGCTGCTCTGTGCCTCAGTTTCCCCACCTGTCACATCTATCCCGTTGGGTTGTTGTGGAGCTCGAATATACTAATAAAGTAAAATGTTCAAAACAATGCCTGGCATAAGTGCACAGTTAAGATTAGAAATGACCGGACAATTGAAAAGGAAGCCAAGGAGGTAGCAAGCTGTGCATTTGACAGAAGGCGCCCCTCTAACTTGCTCCCTGCAAAAAAAAGACAGCAAACAAATTTCTCACATCCACATGCCCGGGGTGGGTCCTCCTCTGAGGTCTGGAATGCAGTCTTCTCCAGTGGGAGAAGACTCCAGCCTCTGAACCCCTTCAGGCCATTTCTGTGCTTCCAGAGCTTTTGGGGTGCCGGTCCACAGCCTCCAGGCACGTTGCCAGGGTTTTGGGGAGTCACGACCCCAAAAGGCTGGTTCCACCCCAGCCCCTGCTCCTTCTTCTCTTGGGGTCACTTTCCTTCCAGGCACAGGAGCTTCAGATCTGGAGTCCCCACCCCCACTGTAGCTAGGCAGGCGCCCAGGCCTGGGAGGGCAGCCATCTTGCTCAGGCCTGGTGCATTGCCATGACAACCTGGAGCCTCCCAGCCCCACTGCAGAGGCCCCTCTGAAAAATTTATCAGGAAAACTTCCGTGTTTAAAAATTAACCATAGGATTGAAATATTAAAGATGAGTTGCTTTGGACAAGGTGGAGGGCAATAGACTTGGGGGAGAGAAGTCAAGTTCTTTCCTGCTGACATGCTATTGCCCTGGCTTCTGGGGAGCCTGTGAGCAATTCCATCCCACTCAACCCCTGCACAGTTTGAGGGGATCAGGAAGGGAAGGGCCTGTGATGCAAGGGAACAGGACTGCGGGGAAGGTGAATTTGTACAAAGCACCTACACCCCAAATCAGTGGTTCCCTCAGCTGATTGCCTGGGCCACCCTCCCCTAGGGCAGCTCCCTATTCTGGCGTTTCCCCCATTCCCCAATTCCTACCTTCAGAATCCCCAGGTTGAGTCCCCCTCTGCCCTCCCTCCCCCCAGCCTGTCCACCTAGCCCAGGTGAGCTTCGTCATCCCAGCCTTCAACTCAAACTTCACTCTGGACCTGGAGCTAAACCAGTGAGTGTGGCCTTGGCCCGGGGGAAGGGAAGCGGGCAGGAGGAGGGCAAGTCAAGGCCTGGCCTGGACTTGGGTGGTGACTGGGGAGTGGGGTGCTGGGGGGCGGGGGGGTCTGGGCTGCAGTAAAGGAATCTGGCCCCATCAGTGACACCATCTCTCTCTGGCTACTCCGTTTTTTTCAGCCACCTCCTCTCCTCTCAGTACGTGGAGCGCCATTTCAGCCGGGAGGGCACAGCCCAGCACAGCGCTGTGAGTGGTCTTGGGAGGGGTCGGGGAGGGGAATGTGGGGACAGGTGGCCAGTGGAAGTGGGGTCCAGGACATACTGTACACTTGGGATGCCCCCTTGGGATCCTCCATCTTTCCCCATGTTGGAGGATGGGGGTCCTGGCAGCTCCTACTCTGGGCTCCGGAGGTCTGACTCAGCTTCCCCACCCAGCTTGGAGGCATTTGAGGCCCCTCACAGGCCTAGACTCAGCTGGGAGGGGCAGCTGGGGAAATGCCCCTCTTACTCTGCACCCAGTCTTAGTTGTCCCTAACCGCCTGGAGCACGGGTCACAGCCCCAAGGCCAGGGGCCAGGCCAAGACAAATGAGCATCTATAAATAGCTCCCCACCGCCCAGCCTGTTGGGTAACTGGAGCACAAGTAATTCTTCAGGAAGCCAAAGGGGTGGTGCTTTCCCCTCTGACCCATGCTCGGGCCCAGAGGACACGCGCTCACAGCTCACAGCTCGGGCCCTGGGCCCAGGGGTGCTCACCGAGGCAGTGGACCAAAGCGTCTGTCTGAGTGAGCTAATCTGTGGTGAGTGCTGGGACAGGCCCTGCACATAGTAGGTGCTCTGTGAATGTCAGTTGTTCTCCAAGGATTCTGTGATCCCTTCAGCCCCAATTAATGGCTAAGAACCGTGTCCTTGTCTTGGGGGTGAGGTGAAGGATGGCCAGATAGGGCTAGGAACTTGCCCGCGTGAAACAACCAGCACAGAGCCAGCCTGCACCCCCCAGGCGGACCTGGGACAGCACAGGCCCTTACCTGTCCTTCCTTTCGGGAGCGAGGGCCAGGCCACTCATCCGTTTGCTGTTCCTCCAGGGCGCCAGAGACCACTGCTACTACCAGGGGAAGTTGCGGGGAAACCCGCACTCCTTTGCTGCCCTCTCCACCTGCCAGGGACTGCAGTGAGTATGGGGGTGGGGAATCTGGGAAGGTGGGAAATGCCACCAGCTGGTTCTGGGGACTGTGGGGAGCTGCTGCACCTCTCCCTCCGCAGTGGGGCCTTCTCTGATGGGAACTTTACCTATATTGTGGAGCCACAAGAGATGGCCGGGCCTTCAGAAGCCACCCAGGTGAGCCTCTCACAGCCCCTCCAACTCAGTCTTTCCAGTGACTATCACTGCCACCTTCCTCTCCTCCCTTGGTAACCTCAGCCTCACTGCCCTCCTCAGTGACCCCAGATCGGGTTCCCTCCTCCTGTGCCCCCAGCTCCAATGTCCCTGTGCCCCCCAAGTAACCTCCCACTGAGCTCCAGTGTCCTTTGCCCCTATCTCTCAGGGCACCCAGATCTTGACCCCGGAATCTGAGCATCTGGGAGATCAGATCTGACATGGGAGCTCTGGCCAGTTCTGGGTCACCCTAGTGGGGTGGGGGCAAGGGCTGGAAATGCTCCCCCAACTGGGCTCGGCAGACTTGGTCAGCCTGCCCAAACTGAATGCCCCCTCATTGCAGGGACCCCTTCCCCACCTCATTTACCGGACCCCTCTCCTGCCAGACCCCCTCAGGTGCAGGGAACCAGGTAAGGAAGGGAAAGTGGGGGTGGGGAGGGGGTGGGTGTGCCCCTCTCACCTGTCCCCTCCCCCAGGCTGCCTGTTTGCTGCCCCTGTTCATCTTGCTCCTCCAAACCGGCCAAGGCTGAGAAGGAAAAGGCAGGTACGGGGCCCGCACAGACCTCGGGCTGCAGAGGCCTCGGGCTGTAATCTGGAGCAGGAAGGCCTCTGGCCATGGCTGGGGCCAGGGAGACGCAGACTGACATGGCTGGGGGCTTGGGTGCTGTCTCTCGAGGAAGCCGAGGAAGCCGCCAACCCATTTCCTCAGCCCACTATTTACACACATCCCCACCAGAACCAGCCAAGGCTGCCTGCCCTCTGACCGAGGCTGGAGGGCAGGAGTGGGAGCCCCACCACTGGGGAGCTGGCATGGTCCCTGACTGGAGCACAGCCTCCCCGTCAGTCCTTGGCGTGGCCAGGACAGCAGGCACGGAGGGGACTGATTCCAAGCGCCCGCCCACCCCTTAGGTCCGCCGGGGTCACCCTACAGTGCACAGCGAGACCAAGTATGTGGAGCTGATTGTGATCAACGACCACCAGCTGGTAAGGTGGGAGGACTCCTGGGAGGACTCCGGGAGGAGGGGCGGGAGGAGCCTCGCCCTCTGCCCACTCTTCTCGCTCCTAGTTTGAGCAGATGCGACAGTCTGTGGTCCTCACCAGCAACTTTGCCAAGTCCGTGGTGAACCTGGCAGATGTGGTGAGCAGCCCTTCCCTCACCTCTCCCCCCCCACCTGTCCTTGGGGTGAGTTCTGGGGGACACTATAACCTCTGACTCTCATGTCCTGGAGAGACAGGCTAAGGCCTTCCCACCACCCTGGACCCCCTACTTTCCTCCATCTAGCCCCCTCCTCATCTCCTCCCCTCGGGCACAGATGTACAAGGAGCAGCTCAATACCCGCATTGTGCTGGTCGCCATGGAAACATGGGCAGATGGGGACAAGATCCAGGTACAGGACGACCTCCTGGAGACCCTGGCCCGGCTTATGGTCTACCGGCGGGAAGGCCTGCCTGAGCCCAGTGATGCCACCCACCTCTTCTCGTGAGTCCCCACCCATCCAGCCCGTCAACCTCTCTGCTTGCTGCAGAGCACAGGGCTATGGGACAGCTGCTCTGGGCCAGGTGCTGTGCAGGATCCCGAGACTGGGCTCACCTTGCGCCCGTCCCCCAGCCACGAGCAACAGGCTGGGCACCATCCTCCGTATCTTAAACTCGTATCCCTTTCCCTGACCCTGGTGATCTTCTGTCCATCACCTCCCTCTTCATCCCTCTTTCCCTTCCAGACTGTCCCAACCTCCCTTCCTCAGGGACTCAGTGCTCTGGTGGGGGAAGAAATGATGAAGAGGTCTTATGATTTGATATGATTAATGAGAACCTCTCATGATGGCTTATGGGCCTTCTGCAAAGAGGGGAGGCGCGTGCACAGGCTGAAGTGAGGGCAGGGTTTGCCGCCCAGGGAGGGGCTCTGGTGAGGGAGACTGCCCGTAGCCTCTGGCAGCCCAGGGGAGCCACCACGGCATGGGCAGGAGTCCTCCTGACGACCCTCTCCCTTCCAGGGGCAGGACTTTCCAGAGCACCAGTAGTGGGGCTGCCTACGTGGGGGGCATCTGCTCGCTGTCCAGGGGTGGGGGTGTGAACGAGGTGAGCCGTGTGAGGGCAGGACTGGGTGGAGGGGTGGAGGGAGAGGGGCGGGCTTTGAAGGGCATGAACCCTGTGCCTTTTGGAGAGATGTGGACGTCTTTGTGCTGTGTCTTCACCCCAAGTATGACAACATGGGGGCCATGGCAGTGACCCTGGCTCAGACACTGGGACAGAACCTGGGCATGATGTGGAATAAGCACCGGAGTTCAGCAGGTATCAGTAACAACCCCATGTGACCCCACAACCAACCCAGACCCACCCAGCGGTTCTAGAAGTGAAGCGTGTGTCCGTGGTGGGGGGTCCTCTACCACCCCTTATATCCACCTGGCTCACCTCCCAGGGGACTGCAAATGTCCTGACAACTGGCTGGGCTGTATCATGGAGGACACCGGGTGAGTTCTTGGGGGCAAACTGGGGAAGGGTTTTGGGTCTGGGGCGGCCCCAGAACAAGAACTGCATGGCAGTCTGTACCTGGTAGCCTCCAGAGACCTAGCCTTCGGGACCACTCAGGATTCCAAGAAGCCTAGTATTCTGCAGACATTGCACAGGAGACCCAGATTTCCCTGCTTGACACCAAAACTGGACAGCTGTAGTGCGCCCTGTCGCCACTGGGCGCCGCCAAAGCCTCGCTTGGAGTCTCATTTGGCCTCCAACCTCGAGTCCCGAGTGTAAGGGAAGGGGCAGGCGCGACATTCCTTCCTCTCCACTCCCGCTTGGTGTGTGTATTTTGGGGCGAGAGGGCGCTTCTTGCGCAGTCTCTGGGCAGAGAAACCCTCAGCTTTCTCGAGAGGGTGACCGAATTGCACGGTTCAACCCCTCCCTAATCTTGAGATGGGGCAAGAAAGGGACTGGAGGGGAAGGCGCGGGCCGGGACCCAGCAGCCCTGTCCCCTCACCCCGGCCAGTTTCTACCTGCCCCGCAAGTTCTCGCGCTGCAGCATAGACGAATACAACCAGTTTCTGCAGGAGGGGGGCGGGAGCTGCCTCTTCAACAAGCCCCTCAAGGTACCAGCCCAGGGTGGGGAGCGTGGGAGTGGGGCTCGGGCAGGGTCGCAGCCAGACTCTGACACCCCTTCCCCGTTCTGCTCCAGCTCCTGGATCCACCAGAGTGCGGGAACGGCTTCGTGGAGGCCGGGGAGGAATGCGACTGCGGCTCGGTGCAGGTGAGTGGCCAGTGCCAGGAGGGAGCGCGACGACTCGAGGGTGGAATAAAGGAGGGTTCGGGTAGGGAGGGTCAGGTCTGGTCCTCCTTCCTCTTCTCCCCGCGTCCCTCAGGAGTGCAGCCGCGCGGGAGGGAACTGTTGCAAGAAATGCACCCTGACTCACGACGCCATGTGCAGCGACGGACTCTGCTGTCGCCGCTGCAAGGTGAACTGGACCAGCCGCGGGGTCTTGGATAAACTGCTAAGGGGCGGGGCGGAGGGGCGGAGCCGCTTGGGGGAGGAGCAATTTGTTGCTGTGGGCGGGGCTTCACGCGAAGAATGAGCCAATGGGGAGGGAGAGGGGAGGGGTCTGTTGTGGGTGGATAGGGGCTGGTCTGGGGGGTGGAGTTGAGCGGATGGGGGCGGGGTCAGGCCTAGGCGCGGATTCCGAGGAGGGGCCGGCAAGCTCTAGGTTCTTTGTGGTTGCCTGAGCCCGGGAACGCATCCCTTCCCTAGTACGAACCGCGAGGTGTATCCTGCCGAGAGGCCGTGAACGAGTGCGACATCGCGGAGACATGCACCGGGGACTCGAGCCAGGTCCGACCGGCCCGGCCGCCTGCGAGCCCCCTGGCCAGACTGTCCCTATCCCTATTGGTTTGGCTCTAGGAGTCGACTGTTTTCCACGCGCTCCGCTCAGCTGCTGGTGTCCCCGTGGTTGAGCAGGTTCTTCATGCCCCCTGGTTTTGTCCCTTCAATCATTAATAGTAGTTATAGTCTGACTGGTGTTCCCAGCACCTGGCGCGGTGCCTGGTGTGTGCGCGAGATCAGAGTGGACAATAATATGAAACTTCTAATAAGTCCTTATTACGTGCCAGACACTTCTCCCAGCCTTGTGAAGTAGGGAGGCTCTGGGAAACCCTGTGGTCTGAGTTCTGAGCAAAATAGAAGAGTCCTATCATGTCAGCTCTCATGGGGTGGGGAGTAGGGGGGTGTATGCCTGGAGTGTCCTGGGCTCTCAGTCCCAGCTGCTCTGTTCAGTCCAGCCCCTCTCTCTACAGTGCCCCCCTAATCTGCACAAGCTGGATGGGTACTACTGTGATCATGAGCAGGTATGATGGGGTGGGGGCTGCTCTCCCTCAGCGCCATGCAGCTTCATCTCCATTCAGACACTCAACGTCTCTGTCCCTTGTCTCCTATTTATCATTCCTCAGGGCCGCTGCTATGGGGGTCGCTGCAAAACCCGGGACCGGCAGTGCCAAGCCCTTTGGGGCCATGGTGAGCTCTTTGGTAGGGGTGGGAGAGGGGACTGCAAAGGACCCAGAAGCGAGAGGCTGGAGTGGGGGCAGGTTCCGGCTGAATATGCCTGCTGCCAAATATGTGGTTCCTCAGGAGCACAAGGACCCAGCCAGGCTGAAAGTCTTGGGTGGGTTCTGGAGTGGGTGGGGTAACCCCTGGTGTCGTGTGCTTATAGCGGCTGCTGATCGCTTCTGCTATGAGAAGTTGAACGTGGAGGGGACGGAGCGTGGGAACTGTGGGCGCAAGGGATCAGGCTGGGTCCAGTGCAATAAACAGTGAGTAACCAATGCTCTTGGCTGGGCCTCTCCAGCTGCGGGGATCGGGGTGGTTTGTCCAGAGACAGAACAGCAGGCTTTCCTCGGAGCCTGAGTCCTGATGGGATAGTATGTGAAAAGTTGGAGTGGGGAGAGGGCACATTCGAACTGAATCGGGTCTGAGGTCAGACTTGGGGCTCACTGTCTCCACACCGCCCCAACAGGGATGTGCTCTGTGGCTTCCTCCTCTGTGTGAACATCTCTGGAGCTCCTCGGCTGGGAGACCTAGGGGGAGACATCAGCAGTGTCACCTTCTACCATCAGGGCAAGGAACTAGACTGCAGGTGTTGGCTGGGATCATGGCTGGGGAAGGGAGGTTGTAGCTGTGATGGAGGTGGGGGAGCAAGCACCTAGGCTGGCTGTGCTGCTTCCCCAGGGGTGGCCATGTGCAGCTGGCTGATGGCTCTGACCTGAGCTACGTGGAGGATGGCACAGCCTGCGGTCCCAACATGCTGTGCCTGGATCACCGTTGCCTGCCAGCCTCTGCCTTCAACTTCAGCAGCTGTCCTGGCAGTGGGGAACGCCGGATCTGCTCCCACCATGGGGTGGGTGCCTGGAGGCCAGGGATGATAAGCGTGGCTTACAGAGAGGGGACAGAGCCCTGCGCACTGACGCTGGCCCTCCTCCATCTCTAGGTCTGCAGCAACGAAGGGAAGTGCATCTGTCAGCCAGACTGGACAGGCAAAGACTGCAGCATCCACAATCCCCTACCCACGTCTCCGCCCACGGGGGAGACAGAGAGATACAAGGGTGAGACTAGAGCTGGCTGGGGAGGGGTTCTGCCTTTCCCTTTCTCCACGCCTGTCCTGCCAACCGAGCCCTGCCTCCTCCCCAGGTCCCAGCGGCACCAACATCATCATTGGCTCCATCGCCGGGGCTGTCCTCGTTGCAGCTATCGTCCTGGGCGGCACGGGCTGGGGATTTAAGTAAGACACACATACACCCCCGACACCTCCTGGCACCCTCCAGGGTTATCAGCACCCCAGACTGCTGGAACTGAGGGGGCCTCCCTGAGAGGTTAGCTAGACCAGAGTTCACACTTCGTAGTCCAAACCAGCCACGGGTCTTAACTCTTTTAAAGATGGGTTGTCCACATTTGAAAGTCAGGAGATTTTATGTTAATTAACCTGATTTCCAACTTCTCTGTCAGAAAATGAAACAGCCTGACTGTATCTCAGTGCACCTCAAGTAGGCTACAGAGTTGCTGAGTGGGGGCTGCCGCAGACAGGACAGCATCCCCAGCCCGCTGCGGCCCGCTGGCTGGTCTCACCCATGTAACCTGCAGGGAAGGGACCTGCGGCCCATGGGGACGGGGGTAGTTGCAGGGGCAGGATTCAAACCCAGGACCCAACTTTGGCCGGTCTCCTCAGCATCTCCCTGGGACCGCCATTAGTGTCCAGGCCCCAGAGACTCAGCCCATCTCCGGAGCAGAGGTTCCCTGAGAGCTGGAAGGCCCCTCCCTAGGAGAAGGGGAAAGTGACCTTGGTTCTCTTCCTTTCCCTCTGCCTGCCCTCTCCTTGGCTCCTGAAGAAACATCCGCCGAGGAAGGTATGACCCGACCCAGCAGGGGGCAGTGTGACGCCGGCCACGTCATCCCTCCCGCTGTCCCTGTCTCCTCCATCTCATTCGTCACCTCGCATTCTGTTGATGGGGATCTGGGGGCTGACCCCCCCTGCAGTCACTTCAGGGGTGGGGGCACCCACTCCAGGAAGAAAACCCTCAGCTTGCCCCTGCCCCTTCCACCCGTGCCCTCAGGCCTTGGTCCCTTTACTCCTGCCCTTCCTATGTCCAGACCACCCTGGCCAGGTGGACCCTGGAGCTGTGCCTCCCACAAGCCCGTGCCCTGGAAGGGAGCCTACCTCTGCGTCCCATCTGTTTTGTCTTCCATGTCACCGCTGTCTGACCTCCCGCCAGACCCCTCCCTGGCCAGCCTGTGACTTGCTGCCTCCAGGGCCTGGCACTGACCTCCCAGGGCCTGGCTCAGGGGCTCTCCCTCTGGGCCCTGCCTCATGTCCTCCCCTCATGCCCCCTCTCCGTTCCAGGTCCGGAGGGGCCTAAGTGCCACCCCCCTCCCTCCGAGGCTGGCATCCACCGTCTCCACCTTGAACTTCGAGGAGGCTGCCCCTGCCCAGCCACGGAGGGAGGCACCATGCAAATGTCTTCCGGGCCCAAGCCCTTCAACTCCTGGCCCCACAGGGGTCTGGGTGGGAGGCTGTGACCCTGCCCTTCACACCACCAGGGTGGGCCAGGCGGGGGGCAGTTCCCTCGTGGTCCCCCCACCGCACCTCATGTGGCTTTGGCCTTGCACACCAACTCTCCCTGTGTGAATGTAGCTTCCATCATCACGGACTGCCGCAGCTCAAGTAGTGGGGGAGAGGCACCTGGGGTGCCCCTGGAGGGCAGGCGGCTACCAATGGACCTGGCCTGGGATGGCCCCTCCTCAAAACCAGGCAGCTGGGATCAGGTTTTTAGCTTTTGGGGACTTGGGGAGAGGGGCCAATACCTACATTTTTAAAAAACTGAATCTTAACTGATGAATGTAACCTTGGGGGTGCTGGAGACCGGGCAGTTGTGGAAAGGCTTTGATGTTTTGGGGAGGGAACAGAGGACCCAAGGAACGGCCGTCTCCTGGGATGGTCACACTTGGCATCCTCTCGCCGAACGCAGAGTCCCGAGCCGGGCAGGGGCTGGCTTCTCTGCTTGCCCCTCGCCCAGCCTGCTGCACCTGGAGAGGGTATGCGTGCTGACTCAAACCAAAGCTGCCTGCTCTGTGCCCGCGGCCTCAGTTGTGGGTACGGAGACTACATGTTCCAGGTCGTCTTCAATTTCAAATTAACTGTCCTGCTGCCCCTGCCAGGACACATATATTTGGGGGTCTAGAAAAATACAGTCCCTGAAATAAAATGGCACCTTCCCCCCTTTCAAGAAAGGTGATTCTGGGGCTGACTCAGGGTTTAGGTGCCCCTGGTATGGCTGAGGGCCCCAGGCTGGGCCATCTTCCCAGGGAAGACTCTCCTAAGAAGGGGTGGCCAAGGGTAGCCCAGTGCCTGGAGGGTTAGGAGCTCTGCCTGTGATGTGCAGGAGGAGGGAGGAAAATGCAGGTCTCTTGTATGATCCTCAGCTTCTAGAAAAGTCCTTAAGGCCCTGTTAAACCCATTCCACTCCTTATCCCCACTCCAGGGCCAGCAGTAAGTTTACAGTTGTTTTCCCCATTATGTCCTCTGATCCCCGCTGCAGCCGAGCCTGGGAGATAGGCTGAGGCCCGGCAGAATCCCTGTCAGTCTTCCTACAAACCACAGTTCCACCCATGGCCTTCCCTCGTGACCCTCACTTGGGACAGAGGCGCTCTAGCTCCTCGGCTGCTGAAACCCAGCTGGCAGGGGTAATGCGAGGGTCAAACTACCTTATGGATGAAAGCCACAAATGATTGGAGCCCCTCTCCCCGGGGGTCCCCACCCAGACTCACAGGGGTTTCTGATTACCCCAGGGCCTTTGAAATGCTTGTTTCAGTCCCTCTGTTTCTGGGGCATCTTTGAGGAGGAATTGTAGAGGAAATGGCTCCCTGTTCTCTGCACCACCCCTCAGGGGCAAACTGGGGACTGAGACCCACTGACACACTTTTGGGTGGGGTCCTCAACAGTGAGCTCCAGCTGGCACTGCCCAAGCGCAGAGGGTTCATGGGGTACCCCTCTGGCCAGTCCCGCTCCGTCAGCCCGCAGGTGGGCGCAGCAGGTGAAGGGCTGGGCTTTGCACAACTGCAGTGATGCCGGAAGGCAACCCCTGGCGGCACACACGTGCACACAGTGACGGTGCGACTGGCACAAGCATTTGGATCCACATCTCGGCAGCAATGTGAATACCTCTGCACGCACTGGCATGTGTGTGTATATGTGTGTGTGCACGTGCACGTGAGGGTGGGCATGGGGCATAGAGAGCGAAAACTTCCAATGGCCAGTCCACCTGGCTCCCAGCTGTCTGCATCCTCCTGCCCCGCCCTGTGCTCAGGGAGGAATGGAGGCTACCTGGGCCTGGCCTGGAACTGGCTCCATACAGCATCCTGTAAATATGTCATCTGGGGCTCAGGGTGGTGGGGAGGCAGGGACAGGAACATCAATTAAAGATTATGTCCTGGGGCTTCCATGGACTCACACCAACCTGTGTCTCTCCTTTCTGGGACCTGGGACCCTTCCCTGTCCTCCCTGGTCCTGGAGGGATCGTAGTGACCGGGGCACCCAAGGCGGGACGTGAGTGCCCAGAGCCAGTGGCTCAGGAAAGGGGCTTGGTTTTTGTTCCATAGCCTGGAAACAGGCACTGACTCGGTAGAGGGCCTTGCCCTTCTGCTTCCTTCCTCAGCCCCAACAAAGAAAACTCTCCTCCTCTGGCCTCAGCAAAGCAGCAGGTGATAGGAGGGCATTTTACCGAGAGGCCCAGCTTTCCTTTACTGGCTGGTCAGAGAGGGCTCTCCTTACTCCCAAGAGGTTCCAGAAAGCTGGATGAAGCTGCTGGCTGGTCTGGTCCCAAGGGCACTGCCACAGAAGATTGGTTCTTTCCCACCTCTGCCCCCTGCTCCTTCCTGCCTCCCTGGGGCAGAAGAGGACTGAACAAGGCCACAGCAGAGAGCTCCTCCCCTGCTGGAGACCCTGGCTGAGCCAGGGACTGTTGACATGTCCGTTTTCCCCTCAGAGTGCTTTGGAAGTCTGGCTCTGGGGTGCTGCTGCTCAGGGGAAAGACAAGATGAAAGAGTGGGACCAGGGACAAGGAACTGAAGGATGGAGAGGAGATAACGGCAGCAGGAGAAGGAGCAGCGAAGCCCAGGAGAGCAGAGCTGGGAGCTCCAGGGTCACAGCTCCAGCCCCAGGTGGAACTGGCTCCATGCAGCATCCTGCAAATGCCCTCGAGGGTTCCTGGGTTCATATGCAAAGAGTGGGGGCAGCCCCAGCCTAAATTCCTGGTCCCCGCTGTTCTTGCACGTTGGTCCACCCAGGACACCTGTCACATCGGCCTCGTCTCCCTGACGGCAGGTGGCCAGCCGCTGCGTTATAGGACGAGACCGCCTGGCTAGCCTCACTGTCGAACTGAGACACCCCCCCACCCCAGAGCCAAGGCTTGCCTGGTCTTCTCTGCTCTGGGCTGGAAAACCCCATTTTCAACCTTTTTTCCCTTCCCGCCTTGACTTTCCACCCTATGCCTCCCCGTTCTGTTTCTGGTCTGAGGCGGCACACAGCTGACCTCGCAGGTAGCAGAAGTGTGGCTGCAGCAGGCAAGGGCAGAGGTGATACTTTATCAAAGAGGCACGGAGCTCTGCACCATGGACCTGGAAGTCAGTCAGTCGCTCTTGACAGCTGCCTCAGCCTCAGACCCAGCACGCGGCTCTAGCTGTTGCCTGTGTGGATGTCCAAGGCTGCTTTCTCTGCAGCGGGGTACAGACAGAGCAGGTGCAGCATGGCAGGGGGTGTGTGGAGGTCGCCCCGGCCCCTGCCCACCGGGCTGCCCTCCCTCCAGTAGAAGGGGGTGGAAGTCAGATCCCACCCAAACAGATAATCTGAGAAGCACTTCAGCACCAGAACGTGTTACAGGCAGCCCTGGCAGAGCGGCTCCTAGACAGTGAGTGCAGCGTGGAGCCGGGAACGTGAAATATGTGCCAAGACCACCTACGAAGGGAATTGCCAGGTATACTTTTTCAAAAATAGAAAATTCTTTGATAAAAGTACTACCCCATGCTGCCCCTGAGCCTCTCTCTAAACCAGCGCTCCCCTGCTGAGGGTTTCCGGCAGGCTCATGGGAGCGGACGTCTACCCCCAGTACTTGCTCAGGCTGATGCGCGGCCCCTGCGCGTGTCAGGAGCTGGGGGTGCTCGCTGGGTCATTAAGCCCTCTCTGCAAGTGGCAGTCTGGGTCTACCTGTGCAGTTGGAGGAACGACGGCCCAGCGTCCAGCTCAGCGCTGTCCAACGGGGGATGTGGGCAACTCCCCCGCCCGCCTGGGACTAAGCTGTAATAGAAGAAAAAAAAATGTGGCCTCCGATGTAGTACATTTTCTGGCAGACCCATTAAATAAGGAAACAATCAATATTGCTAGGTTTTATGAAGTTCAATGTGCCCCCAGATGCAAATTGCCAACATGCAGCCAACACAAAGAATGACCAGATGCCACCTTTGTTGCGCACTGTTTCTTGTACCCAGTCTTTGAAATCAGGTGTGTAGTTTGCACCTACAGCTCAGCTCAGTTGGAACCGGCCACACTCCAAGTGCTTAGCAGCCATGTGGCCTGTGGTGACCGTGCTGGACAGCGCAGGCCTGGATGCAATGGACGCCATAAGTAGCACGATCGAAACCCCAAAGCCTTGGACTGAGGCCAGGGCAGCAGAGCGGAGGCAACTCCAGCAGGAGACACTGGGCGCAGCTGTGGCGGACAGGCCCTCATTGGAGGTCAGGGGGACCTGTGTGGACCTTTCCAGGAGGCAAAAGAGGGGCCAGAATGACTTGGGCAGGGTCGGGTATTTATTTTTTAAAGATTTTTACTTATCTATTTATGCACACAAGATCTGGGGCACAGGCCAGAGGCACAGGAGGTGAGAGGACTCACCAGAGACAGAGCGGGGAGCAGAACAGGCGGACAGACTGAGATCCACTGCTGAGGGGAGAAGCAGGCGAGACAGGAGAGGTCTGCGCCATGTGGGTCCCGGAACCCGCTGTAGGTACTGTAAGGTTTCTATCACTCTTTGGGAAGGTGGGCAGCAGAGAGAAGCAGCTCTGGCCTGAGGGTTGGAGCTGAGGAAACTTCTGTGCAACCATCCCGGGCTGGTAGGTTCATTGTTGATCCTCACAGATGAGAAGAGGATTTTGGCACCTTCGGTATCATTTTACAGGCCTTTAACGCTGAATTGGGGTACAGGCCAGCAGGCAGGGAGCCAGCAGCCGGGCACACTAGCCCCAGAGTGACCAGCCACCGCCGCCAGCGCCGAGGAGCCCCTCTCACCACCCCGCTTCTGGGCACAGGTGTCCGCATTTACACGCGCACCCGCCCAGCCCAGGGGTCTGCAGTCACGGCGTGTGCCCCGTGCCCGGCCCTCAGCTCCGGGCGCCTGCACCTGGGCGCGCAGGACTGCAGGGGCCGACTGCAGAGGCCAGCGGTGGGCGGACGGGAAAAAGCCTGTTTTAGCTGCATTTTCCTGAAAAAGACTTCCTGAGCAGGGGTGGTCAAGGAGGTCCAAATTTTGCCCTTTGAAGAGGGAGAGTGTAGAGTAAGTGGAGAAGTGGTCAGGCTTTCCCGCCCTCCTGCCGTTGGTGTTGATGACGGACACCTGCGGTCCTACACGCAGGCCTGATGGCGGACCCTCGAGTAGGGTGTGGTCATGCGCAAATGGGTGCACCTGGGCTGAGACACGGGCATATGGGGTGACATCACGAGGACGCCAGGAGCAGAGAAGGAGAGAAAGACAAAAGCAGCAGCAGTAGTAGCAGACACGAGAGGCCAGAGAGCCCAGAGTGAAGGTGCCTGCCAGGGCCTAGGGGGCCTGCCAGCCTCCTGGCCCCCCGGCACCCCTGCCTGCCGTGTACCTGGTTGCCTCTGATTTGATGCAATAAAATCCTGAAAAAGCCACCGAGCTCTCCAGGCCTTCTCCTTGACCCGTCTGCCGGAAACACTGAGAACCTGCCCTGTGCCCTGCTGGCCCTGAAGAGGGCCACAGCTGCCTTCGGGGAAGCCACAGACAGGCGTATGGTGTGCACACCCCCCTCACAGAGCCCCGCGCCCAGCTGTGCTTGGCCCCAGCACCCAGTGGGGGCACCGTCAGGCCTGTGCTGTTGAAGCAGAGGTGGGAAAGGAAGCACTGACTGGGCCAGGCCCAGGCTACTGCTGTCGGGCCCCGTATGTTACAGCCAGGACCCTGTTCCTGGGACAGCCTCTGAGACGTGCACTGGCAGCTCCCCGCATAGGAGCTGGGTCCCTGGGAGGACCTGTTGTCATCTGGAACTTCAGAGACGCGCCTCCCCGCCTCTGAGGTTAGCGAGGCCACGCAGCCACAGAGACATCTTGCATGCCAAGCACTGCTTAGCACCCACCGCTTGGCAGCATGCCCGATTCCAGGCCCCTGTGAGGGGGCAGGTGCAGCCCCGGGTGCTGACAGCACAGCCCGAACGCCCGGCTGCCTCCACTCGCACAGAGCCGTGTACGTGTTCCATCGGCCCCGAATCTAGCCAAGCCCGACCTGCCCCTGGGGGGAGGGATGACAGCAGGTTTCTGCGCTTCTGGCTCTGTGCTTCCCGGGCTCTGGCCTCACCCGCGCCTCGCCTCGGGCAGCGGTTCACCCGGCGCACAGTGGGACTGCTGCTCCCCTCACCCACCCTTCCCTTCCCCACCCCGGTCCTCAGCCATTGAACCCCTGCCCACTTGGCACCCCACAGGCCTCCTGACAAGTGTCTAACCAGCTGCCCGCTTCTCCCCGAGAGCCGTCTGCTACTCCCCGAGAGCCGTCTGCTTCGCCCTGGCAGCTGTAGTGCCCACTTGGGTTTAAAAATAAACCCTTTGCCTGCATTTCTCCAGCCTGACCCCAGTAAGTCTTCCCGGTTGAGCCTGATCCTGGCTGCCTCTGAAAACACGGTGCCAACATCCCAGGGGCCACTGAGGAATCTGTTCCAGTGTCCCCGCCTGAGGACAAGCAGTGTGCAGTTCACCCCAGGAACAGCTTTGTCCTGAGCAGCTCCTCCGGCCTGAGGCTCCTCCCGAGTTGAAGGTTTAAGCACAGGGCTGCTGGGGGCAGGGCTGATGCAGAGGAGAGAGACCCCCAGGCCTGCTCAGACTGACCTACAAATCAGCCTCCAAACTCAGCTGAGCGTGCAGGCAGCACCCAGGCTCACCCCGTCTACCTGGGCGGTCTCCTCTCCCCGCCTTCCATTTTACCCCTTTTGCCCTGGACGAAACTCACGCTCTTCTCACCCAGATAACCGCTTCCCTTCTGCGTTATAGTCCACAAGCAGAAACCCCACTAAGGCTGTTAGCCCCCCCACTTGCATTTTTTTCTTTACTTTTTTTTATGCATACAGAGCTGGGGTACAGACCAGAGGCACAGGGGGACAAAGTGGGGGTGAGAAGATTCACCAGAGACAGAGTGGGGAGCAGAACAGGCAGACTGACTGAAACACACTGCTGAGGGGAGCAGCGGGTGAGGCAGGAGCGGTCTGTTGCGCCATGTGGGTCCCCTGCCTGGCCGAGGATTGAACCTGCACTGCAGTGGCTGTGGAAGTCCCACAGTGTGGCACTCAACCCCTTGCACCACTAGGGAGGCCCCCCACTTGCATTCTTACCAGTTTTCTTGGGTCCCTCCCCCCAAGGGCTAACCCTTCCCCCTTCAACCCCAGCCTTTTGACCTGCTCAGTACTTATTCCACCATTTTCCAGCCCTCTCCCCTGGTCTATTCTATTTCTCCTTCCATAAGCCAAGACCTCTTTTCATCCTAAGAAATGAAAACAAAAGCCACATCCACTCCCTGGCCCGTCCCGAATCTTCTCGGCACACTTCTTGACAAAGTTGCCGCCTGCCCCCAGTGTCACATTTCTTCGCCACTCGCAGGTCTTGGAACACCGGAGGGGCCAACTCCAAGCCCAGCGCCCCCACAGCCCCGCCGTGGAATCACCCGGTCCTGACAGTGGTCAGTGCCCACCCCCCACCCCATGCTCTGCCCTCTCAGGTTGAGCTCCACGGACCTGCCACCCTGGAGCTCTGGCGTGTCCGTCCCTGCCTGCTCTCAGCTCATTTCAGACCCATCTAATGCCCCCGCCCCCCACCCCCAGCTCGGCCTTGGGCTTCCTTTCAGGTCTTTGCCCTTGGACCTTGTTTTGCAACCATCCCAGGCTGGGTAAGTTTACCCTCAGTTTTAGCCATTTGAAAGAGAATTTTGGGGTCTCCTGGTGGCTCAGGGGTTAAAGTCTCGGCCCTGCAAGCTCTCGCCAGCCACAGCAGCAGCACCAGTTCAATCCCAGCCAGGGGAGGTGACCCACATGGCCCAGCAGACCTCTCCTGCCTCGCCCACTGCTCCCCTCAGCAGTGTATTTCAGTAGCTCTGCCTGTTCTGGTCCCCACTCTGTCCTGGTGAGTCCTCTCACCCCTGCACCTCTGGTCTGCACCCCAGTTCTTCTACCCACAAAGAATTATGGAGCTCTTGGTAGCATTTTCACAGGTGTCAGCAGCGAGCAGGGAAACAAGACAGCAGAGACAGCGACTTGAACCCCTCCCCCAGGGTGACGCTGCCCTTTTATCCCCTCCCTCCTGCCCTCCGAGGTGCAGGTGTGCACACTTGCACATGCGCACGCCCCTGTGCGCAGGTGTCCATAATCAGGCACACGTGCCCCACACCCACGTGCCTTCTACGTTACTATCGAGGCCACAGGTCATAGCCACAGAGGCCAGTGGTGTAAAAAGCCAGGTCAGCCTCACTTACCCTGCAGCCTACAGCCCTGCCCGTTCCTACAGCCCTGCCCGTTCCCACTTCACTCCCACTTCATCTAGTTCCTACTCACCTTTTTTTTAAAGATTTATTTATGTATGCATCCAAGAACTGGGGTACAGGCCAGAGGTGTGGGAGGTGAGAGGATTCACCAGAGACAGAGTGGGGGGCAGAACAGGTGGTTTCACTGAAACACACTGCTGAGCAGCATGGGAGACACTGCTGAGCAGCTGCGCCAGACCTCTGTGAGTCTGCTCCCTGGCCAGGGATCGAACTCAGGTGTCAGCGGTGATAGACTGATAATGCTGAGACTAAACTCCTATGCCACCAGGAAGGCCCTCTTACTCATCTTTTATATGAGAAACATCATGTTTTATACTCATGTCACTTGCTACAGAAAACTAGTGTGGGTTGTGTCTCCACATGCCCCTGGAGCTTCTGAGGTGCTCCCGACGCCCGGGATCTGAGCACCCGCCCCTTGAAGGCTGGTTCTGGGTGTGCCTGTTAGTGCCTGAGTCCCTTATTCTGGTGCCTGCAACGTGAATGCTGCTAGAAAAATGTTTGACCGGAGAAAAGCACGAAAGACTACGTAAAGCAAACTGGAGACCTGTGCTGTGGGCTAGGAGAAAATAACGGGTACATTGATGGGGACCTGAAAATCTAAACTGGCTCACAGTTTTAATTGGAGTTTACTGTAGAATTTGAGTGATCTTTGTGATGTGCAATCAAAACAGTGTCATTTCAGACATACCCCTTGGCATTTGCTCACCGTGGAAATTTCTTTCCCAATACACAAGAAAGAATAGCAGATGACACAGTAAAGAAAGAATTGGGGGCCTTCCTGGTGGCACAGGGGTTAAAGTCTCAGCAGCCGCTGCAGCCTGAGTTTGATCCCTGGCCAGGGAGGGGACCCACATGGCACAGCAGACCTCTCCTGCCTTGCCCGCTGCTCCCCTTGGCCATGTGTTTCAGTAGATCTGCCTGTTCTGCTCCCCGCTCTGTCTCTGGTGACTCCTCTCACCACTGCACCTCTGGCCTGCACCCCAGTTCTTCTCTGCATAAATACATAAATCTAAAAAAAAATGAATTGGGTTTAGGTGTCCAGTCCTACACCTGCCCCTCAACTATCCTGCCTGTTAGCCTTTCTAGATTACAGTGAAAACCTCACTCTTCCCGATGCCAGGTACAGCCGGGCACCTGTGAAGCCTTGGCACTCACAGCCCCTGGTGACAGAGGGCTGGGCTGGGGCTCTTGGGAGGCCCTCACACCCGCCCCCATGGTGGGGCCGTTAAGTGCCCAGGCCCCCAGGGTGTGCCCCCTCGAGCTCGCCTTTCCTTCATGTGCAAGTCCAGTTTTCTGCGGCTATGTAAAGGGATTCTCATTTGTGTCTTTGCACCTTTTCCCACCTCATGTAGGACCACCTGGCCCAGCCCCCCACTCTGTTGTTGACTGTCGAGGGGGCACCTGTGCTTTCCAGAACTCAGAGTAGAGACAGCACAGCTCTGAGGAAGGCCAGGCCAGCTGCTCAGACACAAGTGCCAACCTCCCCATTCTAGGGACTTTTATGGGATCTTCCTTTGTTTATTTCCTAAATGTCCAGTTATTGTACTTCCTACAATGCTTGCTAAAAATATTTTACTTTCTAAAATATTTGCCGAGCATCTGCAGGCATTCAGGGGAAAGAATAAAAGAGGTAAAGGAAATGTCCTAATAATTGTTGGTGAAAAGAAATGGAGACTAAAATCCTGTTCATTCAGAAAGAACTGCGGGATCTGGAGGTGAGCGGGACCTCAGAAGTCACCTGTGCAACCTCTCCATGGTTCTTCCTGCAAAATCCCCTCCTGGGCCTCTTTATAGCCCTACAATGATGGGGAACACCCCCACAAAAAACCAAGTCATCAGGAAACTCGAACCGTAACCAAGTTCTGCAGTTTAGTCTGCTCGCGCCCGCTCCCCGGGCCGATCCCGAAGGGTGCGAAGACCACGCTGTCCTGGCCGGCAGTCTGCTCTTCCTCGGGGCAGCGACCTTTCCAGATTCTCCAGGCGATCTCACCCATGACCTAGCCCAACCTTCCCCTTGGACACCCAGTCCCTCTGCAACCCCCCTCAGGCACACGACTGCCCGGAAGCAGTGACACTCCCCGGAAACAGTGACACTCCCTGGGAGGTGGCGCCCAGCAGGGCGAAAGCTCAGGGCCTGCTACCTCCCTAGACCAGGAAATCCTGTTTCTAGGGAAGCTATACTGGGCCTGGGCAAACCGCATCAGGATGTGTTAATTGGCCTTCATTTACCATGATTTGGCCTAAGTCTGCAGATAATAAATCTGAGAGAGCTATTTGGGAGAAATTTAATGTAACTTTTACTTTTTTGGGGGAAGTACCAAAAACGACGTCAGTCCTCGTTCAGAGAGTTCATTGCTCGAGACGCGGCCAGCCGGAGACGCACCGCTAGCATCTGTAGTCTCCTTCTGGCCAGGGCTGCACATTCCCTTGTGTGAGGTGACAGCTCCTGAGAACGTGAGCAATGGCGAGGTCAGTGTCCAGGGGACAGAGAGCAGACCTGAAACTGCCCCAGTGGTGCTGAGACTTCACCCCTCGTGCCACCAGAAGGCCCTTAACACGTTCTGGAGCTTTAATTTTAAAAACATCGTGGAGGATTATCTGAGTGTGGGAGTGTGGACCTTTTTTATTTCCTTCATGCTGTGAGTGCATGTCTGCTTTTAAAAAGAAACATTTACTGTCTATGAATTGTGCTCCTGTAAAGTTAATTTTTAACAGTTAAAAAACCTGGGCCTCCCTGACGGCACAAGGGGTTAAGTCTCAGCACTATGAAGCATCTTCGGCACTGCAGCACGAGTTCAGTCCCCAGCCAGGGAGCTGACCCACATGGCGCAGCAGACCTCTCCTGTCTTGCTCACTGCTCCCCTCAGTAGTGTATTTTAGTAGATCCGCCTGCTCTGCTCCCCATTCTGTCTCTGGTGAATCCTCTCACCTCCTGCATCTCTGGTGTACAGCCCAGTACTTGTATGCATAAATAAATAAATCTTTGAAAAAAGTCTTTTGTCATTTTCTGTTTCTTCTTTTTCATTTTTAATATGGTAAAAAACATTTCTTCTTCATAATTTTCAAGTGTATAGTTATATATTTACATTGCAGGGTAACAGATCTCTAGAACATTTTCATCTTGCAAAACTGAAACTATTTCTGACAACTCATTTCCTTGGCCCCTGGCAATCACTCTGTTTCCACGACGCTGACTACTTTAAATGTACAAGTGGAATCATACAGTATTGGTCCCGCTGTGGCTGACTTATTTTATTTAGCATAAAGTCCTCAAGCCTCATCCATGTGACAGGAGTTTTCTTATTTTAAGGCATCCCTGTGACAAGAACTTTCTTTTTGATACATACCCAAAAGTGGGACTGGTATGAATTTTTCTTAACAGTTGACTAAAGCCTTTTCCATCCTTGCTCTTCACCAGGCTCAGAACACATGTCTGAGTTAAATCAGAGGAGAGCTGCCTGTTGTAGACAGTAAAAATATAGGACATTCAATTAAATCTAACATTGGACAAATCATTTTTTAAGTAAAGTATGTCTCATGCAGCATAATTATTCACTGTCAATCTGAAATTCAAATTGAACCAGGCAGCCTGTATTTTATCCAATACCCTAAATCAAGGGTGATGGGCTCTGCTCAGGACACCTCATCATGACCTCCTCTAGCTCCCTGTTCAGCATGGAACCACTGAATGCTCTCCTTCCTTCTCCCAGATATTCCTTAGGAACACAAGGACTGCTCAGAAGAACTGGTTTTAGTGGGTGCTGTCTAAAGGCAAAAAATTGAATAAAAGGAAAAGCAGGGCCTCCCTGGTGGTCTAGGGATTAAGTCTGAGCGCTGTCAACACTGAGGCTGGAGTTTGATCCCAGCCAGGGAGCTGACCCACATGGTATAGGTCTTGCTTGTCACGCCCGCTGCTCCCCTCAGCAGTGTATTTCAGTAGATCTTCCTGTTCTGCTCCCCACTCTGTCTCTGGTGAATCCTCCCAATCCACCCCCACACCTTTGGCCTACACTTGAGCTCTTGTGTGACTAGATAAAAAAATAAAAGGAAGTTACCCACCCCACACTGTCCCTTCTGAGGTCAAGCCCTCAAAGCAGACCATGAAACTCAACAGCACGACCAGAAGTGGGTTATAATCACAACTGGTTCAAAGGCTGCAGACCACTTCTGTGATTACATCCCCAATGTGGACGTGAAGTGAACAACCCACTGACTACCTGCACTTACTTTTCCCGGGGCTTTGGCTATTGAAAGTGTCATAAGGAAGCCCAAGTCCTCCTGCAGACTCCTCTGTAGTCAGAAGGCAGGGCCTCTGTTCCCAACAGTGCCTGGGTATAGCATCCCTCAGCATCTGCCTGCTCGGCAGAGGCCACAGCGGCAATGTGCTTTCAGGAAAATGGGCCAGGCCAAAGGAGCTCCCTGTCAATGTTTTTCAGTGTTCCCAGTGCAAAGATAAAATTTCACTTTCATAGGCCTACACAAACTAAAAATAGAATTCAAAAAATCTATCTAGTTCTGTATCCTTTTCCCCCACGGTCAGGTCTCATTCAGGTCACTGGCTATGCACTGAAGTCGGTTATGAGCAGTTGCTTGGTTCTGCCTGGCCGGGAGTGAAGGCTGCCAGCCAGCCAGCCCCGGGTGTCGCCCGGAGCTCAGCAGACCAGGGCACTTGGCGAGGGTGTACGGAATCTTGGTCAGCTCATCCTCGAGGCACTAGCAGCAGGCTCCCTCCCATTTTCTTTCACAATCCCCAAATCTAGCTTAAAGTAGGCAGCGTGTCAAGGACAGGGCGAGGAACCGCTGTGCTGTGCCGTTTGCTGAGGATTGAGGGGGCAGGAAAGCCGACAGTGAAAGCTTGTCACCATGTCATCTCTTCTCCCTTGTGTTTTCCAATCCTGAGTCACATCCTATTTCTAATTTCCTCAAAGATGCCGTTAAACACTGGGCGGGGAATTTCTAAGTAATGACACCGACTCTCATTTAACACACAAAGTGGGATGTTGGTTTCCACAAAGGACTCCTCAGTCACAAACCAGAAGCGCTGAAACCACACTGGGTGATGTTTTGAAAGCTTATTCGTAAACATCTATTCATGGATGGCACACTTCCCAGCACCCCTGCCTCACGCCTCATCACTTACGGATTCAGCCCATCCCATGTGAGTCCTGCCTGACAGCCCTCCATCCCAGCAGCATCAGCCCCACTGAGTTGGCAGAGGTGACACTTGCTGCTGTCCCAGGTCTAAAACCCCTTGAAACAGAGACCTTTCAAAAACAATCCCTCCCCCCCTTTTATTCTGGCTGACATTTTAAGTGGTTTTCACAATCTTTTGCTTCTTCTAACCCTCTAATCACCTGGTTGGTCTCAGTTTTCAAAATCTTTTTTAAAAAAGATTTTTGCATACAAGAACTGGGGTACCAGCCAGAGGCGTGGGGGGCAGGGTGAGAGGACCCACAAGACAGAGCAGGCAGCATAACAGGCAGACTGACTTGAAATCCACTTAGGGGAGTAGTGGGCAAGGCAGGAGAGGTCTGCCACGCCATTTGGGTCACCTCCCTGGCTGGGATCTAAGTCGTGCTGCAGTGGCAGTGGTTCACCCCACAGTGCCTTGCTTAACCCACTGCGCCACCAGGGAAGCCCCAGGTCTCAAAATCTTCGTTAGGAATTACCCAGGTTTTGGGTGGTGCAACTATTCTGTAACCTTGAGTGTGGTTACTCAGCTATACACACCTGTAGCTATACACTTAGATGAATCCCCTAGGGAACTTACACAGGCCTGAGATAGGTCCAAAGAATTTCCGTTTTAACAGGCATGCCTTCTTCAGACACAGATGAGCCAATGAGCACATTTGAAAAAAACACTGTAGAGAGTTAAGGGCCACCCAGTAGTGACCCATTCCCACCTCCACTAGCTGCTGGACATGCGCCTCTAGGAACAGCAAAGGATACTGGATGAAGCCACTGAGCAGTTCTCATGCACAGGCCTGGACTCTACTCTCAGCTCTGCCTCCATTCCCACATTCCTCATGCCTCCCTGTATGACCTGCTTTGATTTGATGTAACTGAGACAAACCCTAAAGTATCGTGTATTAACATAAACCCTTAAAAAGTTATATTGTTGAAAACTCCCCATAGCATAGCAGACTAATTTTAGCTTTGATGCCAGTACCTTATCCAGGTATTAGTCTGTGCCGATGGCAATCTGCCCAAGAATCCACTTTTAAAACTAACAGTGACATAACTGCTCCAACAGCTTTCAAACAGCTCACAAATTTATTACCAAATATGGTTGGCCGACCGGGCTGCAGTCTGCGCCGAGGACAGTGGGCTCTGCCAGTCAGCTATTCTGAGTCTGTGGGGGCAGAGGGCATTGCTGCAATAAATGCTGCCTTCCCCTTGGCCTCTCCCGTCCCCTTCTTTTCTCAAAAGGCATGCCTCTTGGAGGTGAGGCCTGGAGAAGCAAAGAGGGCTAGAGACATGTGCTGTTTGTGTTTAGACCTCAGCCTCCCCTTCCTCCTGCACAAGGTCACCTGTCTTTCCCAGATTATGATGCCAGAAGTAAACTGGTCTAGTTGGACACAGCAATCCTATGAAAATCCCAGCTATGAAAAAGGTATTTTTTGAGCCCAAACCTCAACCTGGAAATATTCCAGCTTGCGCATTCCCACCAAGATCAACTTACAGGTGAATGCATGAGAAAAGATTTTTTTATCAGGTTCTCAGTGCAAACCATGAAACTCTTGGGTATGTACTGTTTTATACAAAGAATGGGGTAAAATCCTCAGACTGACATTTCCTGGCAGCTGGCTTTTCAAGTTTTAGGAAAAGATGCACAGACCACAAATGAATCTTCTAAACTGTATTTGTAACTCTATTTGAAGTGGACAAAAACTTCCCAGAGACAAGGCCCTGGGCACAGAGTCTGTCCCCACCATAGTTTTACATCAACCGTACAGAACACAATCAGCGAAAAGTGATCTTTGGCACTAGAATGGGTAATCCCTTAGCTGTTCATACAATATCCAAACTGCACACCCCATGACATTAGATTACTGGTTAAACAGGTGGGAGTCCTACCTAGCCATACCTAACACTTAGTGCCTGAGGTAGAGACTTTTTAAAGAAAACACAATTGAGTGCAATAAAAAAATTTCCCCCCATTTTGGAAGCATGTAACTAAATGTCTTTTGCTAGCTCAACAAGCCAACCCTCAAATACAGAACTCTTCTGTTATTGCTGTAGAGACTTTGCACAGAAGGAGGACTTCTTTATTTGGACTCCTGGGATTTGAAATACTATGGATTGTTTCTTCAAAATGTTTATTAATGTGGAATGTGCATGACCAAATTCACTTATCATCATTATTAAAAATAACGTAGCTACCGTAAAGACAACCAACCTTTTAAATTCTCCATGATGAATGAGAGCCAAGCATGCAATTCAACCCAATGATTCTAACATTTGATGGTGACTGTGAATTATTACAGATTATGACATTTAGGGGAATTTAAATTTTATTTCCAACTCTGTGTAGGTGCAGGGGTTTTTTGTTATATTCAGGCTGTGAGATGCTCCATGAGATTACATGATTTTAGAAAGATAATCTAATACCTAGAAGCTTCCAATCAAAACTACCAGCCATTGCTGTGTATTTTTGAGTTCAGGTACATTTCTTCATAACCAGAAAAAGACTTTTCATTAATAAAAAGGTGTTTGCTTTCTTTTTCCTTCATTTTTCTCTTTTAAAAAGGCAATTCTTAATGCAGGTTCAAGTACACACACTTGCCTTTTACCAAAAGTTGACTAGCCAAAAATTTATCATAAACTATAGATGTTATTTTTAGAAGTGAACTGTCTCTTAAATGAGAAAGAAAGCATAGAATACAGTTAGAAGCTCAACAGGTAAAGCATAGGTATGATTAATAGGAGTAACATTTAAGTCCATTCTTGGTATAAGCTGCTTAGAGCAAGTTTTTTAAACCATCACTGATTCCCAGGATAAATGCCGAGGGACATTCTACTATCATCACATGGTTTTTTAATTACTATTTTTTTAAGCTGAGAACTCAGATAAATGACCAATAATAAGAGTTGGTATCTTTATACTATTTATAGTATATTAGAGACTCTAACTACTTCATAGTATTTCTTCTGAGCATTATAAACCCCTGAAACTTAGAAATGTAAAACAGTCTTCGTACCAGAAAGAAATGCGAGGGCAGGTTTCTTTCCTCTGCCTAGATACACCCCAGAGCTTCTAAGACACTGGTGTGAGGGAGTCATGACCATCTTACATGGCAAAGCTTACTGTCTCGGAAGTAATTCTATAGACATTAGTCAAGGAAAATCACCAGGAAAAAAAAACCTTCAAATGAACAAAACAGTTGTGGTTTTAAACAAACAAACAAATATAGAAACAGGAAAACTTAAGTCATAAAGCAAAGAAAAAGCCATAAAATGAACAATAACATTTCTTTAGGAAAAATGTTACCCAATACTCCCCTTAAATTTGAACTTAGGAAAAAAGTCTGTTCATTTTACAAATCTGCGTAATAGATTTTTAAGAAAGACAAATAAAGGACATATCGTATTTGAACAAATCCAGTAGCACGTTAAGGAACATTAACCCAGTGTTGGGTATGTGAAGGACCAAGCACTCTCAACTCCTTTTTAGAGAAGAGCATGTCTTATATGGCAAGTCAAAGGATTATGAATTTATAGGGAAAAAACCCTGCTGACGTGCTTTTTATACAAATAGCTACGCGTTCCAGAGAACAATCAGAATAAAATTTTTATAGATTTTTAGCATAGACCCAGTTAATGGGTTAATAAGCTAGACATGGATGGGCCCATTTTCTTCATGCAGGTCCATAACACGTCATTAGGGGAAATGGCTTTGGCATTTGAAGTCATGTCCAAAGGCTGAAAGAAATGTACCAAGAAAGCAGTTAGTTGGGAAATTCATGTCATTATGAAAACTTAAAGAATAAAAATAGATGTTTTTAAAAGCATGTGCACATGGTAAGTGACTTAGAGTATCCGTCCATATACTTTAAGAAGTTGAAGAATTGTTCAGACACAAAAGATAACATTCTCATCAGAACAAGTCAAGATGCAATACCAGGGGCACCGAATGGAGAAACTAAGTGATGCCTCTGACGCCAGATGTCTGAGCCTGCACTTCTCTGGACGCCTGACTTTTAGTCCACCCCTGTGCTAGCAGAACTGCTCTGCCCTCCTCCAGGCGGTGACGAGATAGACATGAGCACGCACGTTTTCTGTTCTTAAGAAATATGCTGGAAGCTCTAATGACGTAAGAATTAATTGACAGTTCTTTACCCTGGCTTAGGTTTTCAAAATCTTGCCTGTTTCTTAGACTAATTACATGAATTTTCTTAATGAACACTTGGTTTCGAGGAAAATGTGGATGTCTATTAGCTTTCCAGGACACACACACACACATATAACCAGTTCTGGAATTTTTGTTTACTTTTTGCTTAAGATGTAAGAGATCCTGAGAAGCTTCTCTAGGCTGAACTTTATAGATTAGAAACAAGCAAAATAAAGGTAAATGCATGGCTCGAAAATAAGGTTACAATTTCTACTGAGTTTCTTTTTTTGGTGGGGAAGAAGGAAAAATGCAATGGTAAAAAAAGAAGAAAGAGAAAAATCTCACAAAGGCTGCTGTTAAGGATTCTCATAAATAATGAAGAACCAGTGTTTTTAAATTAAGACATAAAAAAACAATACCTTTAAAATTTCAAAGTCAGAGGTGGCTTCTAATGGCTTTTAGCAAAGAATGAGACATCCAAAATTAAATGCTCCCTAGGGGGTAAAAGGCCCCTCCCTTTAAATCTTTACCAAGCTCTTACTCAGAAGCTCACAAACTAGAAGACAAAGGATGTGAACATGGTAGAAGAGGAAAGCTCTCCAACAGGTTGAAGATGGCAATACTGTAAATTACGAATGTTAAGTCAACACTGATGCTTGTCATTGATAAACAGATATGCCTACAGGGAATAAATACGGAAATCCTCTCTAGGTCTACTGACACAGAATCCCAGGTTTTCTGACTGGCCTTCCAGGAAGAAACCTACATTGGCAGAAATAGGAAAATTATATAAGTTCCAGGTAAATTATTAAAAATAAGGAATTTGTTTTTAAGTCTTCTGCGATAGGCAGTATAAGCAGCTGTGAGTATTCTTAGCCACAAGGGGACATTTTATTTTTAATGTTAACACAGAAAGAAAATATCTACCACTGCCTTCTTAAGAAACCAGAGAGGGGCAGGTTTCTGGAAAGAGATTTAAGGCAAATCAAACACATGGACAACTAAGCACTCTCTTAGGGCTCATTTTCCAGGTGTGACTTTGTGAAGTGATAGAGGAACCTTAGCATCAGCTCACTGGGGTCTACACACCACCACCAGGTTGGGGATACCTTTTGTGAATCAATCTTTTTCTTGAAAGAACTTAGATTATATGCACACCACCATCAGAGCCCTACTGGCAATGCTTGATATTAAAGGAATTCTGCAGTGAGTCATTTATCTCCTTGAGAATATAAACAGATTTTCAAAGACTGAATACTACTCTGCGCACATGAACGAGATTCAAAGATTTCTCAAGTAGAGAAGATCTCAACCTCCTTTTGATGTGGACTTTCTTTTCAAGACTGAAAAGCAATTCCTCCTTTATCTTCTTATATATCTGAAATCTTCCTTGCAACATGAGAGGCACTTTGTTAAGTGTAGCATCTAAAAAACTTTAAACCCAGGCTGGAATTTGCTGAACACAGTAATAACACTAGCCTAGTAGGCATTACCTATAAGGATTTTTTCCCCCTTTAATATAAAAGTATAACTACAGTGGTCCAATGTACAAATACAAAAAAAAGTCTCATACTAAAAAAAAGTACCATAATACTGTACATACAAAAACTATTCAACAAGAATGATTTAAATATATCTGCTCTTTGCCAGATGTGGAAGGTACAGATGTAAAGTTCTGCGACTGCGTTATTGCTGGAACATGTGCCCAGGGACACTGTTTCCCTCTCTTCCCTGTCCCGGGCCCGCCTTCGCAGTCCCCTGAGCTTGGATCATGAGCCAACAGCATCCCTGAAGATAGCCAGAGCCAAATGTTTACTCAATGGAAGTCATTACTCAGTGAGCCGCTGCTTAGCATGAACTATAAAAAGCACAAGTTTTAAGCCCAGACAAGATTAAATCCAGACGGAGGTCTTCCCGTCCCCTGATTTGCTACTAGCACTGCTTTTGTTGGACCCAGCTTTGGACCCCACTTTGGCTTTTTTTTCCCGGGGACCATGGGGGTTGTTTTGGTGACTGTAGGCCTGGATTGCTAAATCCAAGCGTTCCTGAGCCATTCTGATCTCCCGCTGCAGAGTCTCCAGGTCAGCTGGGAGGTTCTCCTCATGGCTGCCATACTGTTGTTCCTGGGCTATGTTGGCCTTGTTTTGCTTGTAGGCAATCTTAGCGTTGGACAGTTCAGTGTACTGGATTTGATCTGGTTTGACGGCAATGTTATAGCCAGGGGGAGCAGATGGTGTATTCCAAGTGAAAGGATAATTATAAGCACCCGGATCTTCCAGTTCCCTCCTTTTACTGTTTAGTGAGTCTCGAATGGTTCCAAACCCCAAATGAAGCATCTCCCAAATGTTAAGCAACAGGCAAAGACCTGTAACACCATACATTATCAGAAGGAAAATGGTCTTTTCAGTGGGCCTAGAAATAAAGCAGTCTATCTTATGAGGGCAAGGAAGTCTGCTGCACACATAAAATGGGTGGACTTGGAAGCCATACAGAAAATACTGCCCTATCAGGAAACCCACCTCAAACACGGTCCTTGCCAGCAACTGTAGCACATAGATTTTCATAAGCCCATCTTCCCGAATCCGCTGTCGGCCATCATGCTTGGGTTTAGGGTGACTCTGCTCTTTATTTTCTTTCTCACTTTCTAATTCCATTTCTGGATACATCATGGGATCTTCTTCATGGTCCTCCTCTGTTTCTTCTAGAGCTCGGTGCTGTTTCCAACGCATTGCATAAGGTTTGCTCCGAGCTGCCTTCTTGTCTGTTTCACCGTGCTCCATTTTGGCGATCTTATGAATGGCATAGCCCAAGTACATCACTGAGGGTGTTGCCACCAGGATGATCTGGAACACCCAGAAGCGCACATGGGAGAGGGGTGCAAAGGCATCATAGCAGACATTCTCGCAGCCTGGCTGCTCTGTGTTGCACACAAATTTGCTCTGCTCGTCGTAATAGATAGACTCTCCCCCTACAGCTGTAAGGACAATCCGGAAGACAATCAGCACAGTGAGCCAGATCTTTCCCACAAATGTGGAGTGGTTGTGGATCTCCTCTAGCAGGCGAGTCAGGAAGCTCCAACTCATGATGACTGAACTGGTTTGTCCTACTAAAAACAAAAATACCAAAGGAAAATCAACAAATATTAAAACTGGAATAATCTGTTACCCATATCTCTAGGAACTGAAATCTATATATATCTAAATATCTCTGCATAACTGAAATCTAACTTCAAGGTTCACACTAGAATGAAAGCTCAAGTAAGAAGCATCTGAGCACTTGGTTGGGGTTACAAAGTCCTGTAAGTCTGTTTTCATGTCTTCCCCAGTTTATTTTTATTTTTTAAAGATTTATTGGGGCACCCCTGGTGGCGCAGTGGGTTAAGCAATGCACTATGGAGCAAACCGCAGCCACTGCAGCACGAGTTGATCCCTGCCGCCGGCCTGGGAGGAGACCCACATGGCGTAGCAGACCTCTCCTGCCTCGCCCGCTGCTGCCCTTGGCAGTTTCGGTCAGTCTGCCTGTTCTGCTCCCCACTCTATCTCTGGCGAATCCTCTTACCTCCCATGACTATGGCCTGTACCCCAACTCTTGTATGCATAAATAAATAAATCTTTAAAAAAAATTTATTTATCCATGCACACAGGAGCTGGGTACATGCAAGACATGTGGGACATGAGAGGATTCACCAGAGACAGAGTGGGGAGCAGAACAGGCAGACTGACTGAAACACACTGCTGAGGGGAGCAGCAGGCGAGGCAGGAGAGGTCCGCTGCGCCATGTGGGTCAGCTCCCTGGCCGGGGATCAAACTTGTGCTGCAGTGGCTGCAGACAGCTTCACAGTGCTGAGACTCTAATCCCTTGTGCCACCAGGGAGGCTCCTCTTGTCTAGTATAAAAGATAAAATTGTAGCTAACACCTAGATACATTTCTCAGACACAGTATACTAGATTCTTTAAACATCTAGCTCAGGAGACGAGAATTTTATAAGACACAGAGAACGGGCTATTTGGTCCAGTCATGGCCACAAGAACACTGGGGTCACTGAACTGCACTGTGAGGAGGCAGCTATTAGGACACTCAGACTTTGGATCTGTGACGCGGTGTTAAAAAAAGAATGAAGGAAATGGTACAGCTGCAAATAACTGACAATGATCAAGAAGTAAAATAAACCAAAAGCAACTAGAAAGCCACTAACTAGGCTGCAAAGCATAGCAGAATCCTGTAGAGTTCTATGTTATGTTCCCATACTTTATGGTCCATGTTAACTAAACTGGGTTGTGGTTACATTAACTCTAATCAATAGGCAAATCCACTTCAAAAAGCATTTTGAAGGATAGCTTTATTCTGAGTTGCTTAGATATATGTCCAGAATCCTGGTAAATACCAAAATGAGATACTCTATGTAAAAATCAGTAACACACACAACCCCAAAACCACCCCTGATATAAAGCACACTTATCTTTCCTCCTCTTTCTCTTCTCCCATTTTACTTCTGTAGATAAGTGATTATTAGCATCATTAAAGAAGTTCAATTAAGTATATTTACCTGTTATCCAGAACTTCTGTTATCCAAAATTTTCTTAGAGAACGGATGTTTTGCTTGTGACTTGTCCAGATTCCTTCTAGAAGAGAAAAAGAAAAGAGAAGGTTGTTAAGTTTCCTCCCACGGAAAACAACAAACCACTAACATCCCATTTTTAGGAAGAAACAGTTTTTTATGTACTACAGAATTTAATCAGTAGATTAAAAAAGGCTTGAGTTTGAGAACGACTGTTCCCTCCTTGTAATAGAAGTGGTAGGAGAAACTATGTGACAGTGACCCGAAGATTCTGAAGTCATTGTAGTCTAAGAAACTACAACAGGAAGACAAGTCATTTCTGAAAATCCAATGTAGATGAAGTCTGGTATCTATACGAAAAAGTCAAAGCAAAAAATCTCAGCAAATTTAAACCAGTCACCAGAGGCCGTGTGAAGATCTTCACCCCTTGTGCTCTGTTCCCTGAAGCAGCCAATACCTCTCACTGAGACTCCAGCAGCCAACTAGGAGCAAGCTGTTCGGTTAAAACACCCAACAGCTGGCTCTGAGTCACTGGGACACCCGTATCCACAGGAGGTGATTTAGAGATTCAACTGCTCATAGAAAGAAAACACCTGTAGCATCTGCATTGTGACTAAAAAAAAATTCAGGACAAATGATTGTTTATTTTCATTTTCTGTCAACTTTGAGTAGCTATGGCAGAGTCATTCATGAGGTGTCAATTTTGTTCATTTACTATCATTTAATAAATAAAACAATCCCTGAGCGTTATCGGTTTAGAGCAACTTAATTAAAAAGTTGGGTTAAGATTTAGGGAAAAAAACAAAACAAAACTAAGGTATCCATATAACAAGCAAGTATCAAGATTTACACACAACATACAACCACACAAAGGTCTCACCGCAGGGTTTCAAGTTCAACTCCTGCTTCAGCCCTCATGCCCAGCTGAGCTCACACCACTGAACCTGCAAGCTGTCAAACCACAAAGCAAGTAAACAACACGCAGTCTTTGGTGAAGTAAGTCAGGTTTCCAAAGTAGAACTCCATGATTCACATCCACAAGTTCAGACTCAGAATTCTGTCAAATGCCACACTGAAACATTTCCTCCTCAAATTGTATTTGTTCCAATAAGCCAAAATCGTGTAAGTTCAATTATTAGTTAGAAAACTCGCCCTCTATATCTCTACCCACAACCAAAGACAAATGGTATCTTTTTAACAGTTACTGCTATAAAATAATTTCTCAACAGTTCAGTAACTTCAGGCAACAGTCCAACTTTGGAGAGGGGTTAGGAATTGGTGACAAGTCTGTCAAAATTTATGCCGAAGTTTTAAAGCAGTAATTTAACACACATGCAGAAGTACATGTTGTGTACTGGTTAAGTGCTGGGCCTAGAAAATGCTGAACCCGTAGAGTCTGGTTTTCCAAGGGCATTTGTAAGAGTCTAGCACCCTAAACTCACACCTTCAGTATAAATGTGTTTAGTAACAACTCCAGCTGCCCATAAAATGTTTTTACTGGAGAGTCAAGTAGAGTTGTTGTTTTTTTTACATATATGCTTCTGTCTTCAAACCCCTTTCCTTTCAAGCATAAAGGAGATGACTTAAATGTCGCATATACTACTGAGGTTGGGGTAGAGGAGGCTTGGAAAGAGGAATTTAGAGAGAAGAAAAACTGGACAAGTAGAATGATGGGTCGTGGAGTTAACATGTCTAAACAGAATGTGTGACTGCCAAGTGTGGTCTCATTGTGTTTTTGCTCTGATGAAGTTCTAATTCCTTTGAAACTTTTTTTTCCCTCTGCTACAAGAAGCCTAAGATTCAAGACCTAGTCTTTTCTGACTTCTCTATTCCAGTAAACACACTCGGTTACAGACTAGGGAGTAAAAGTTACAGTTGACCTGTGCATGGCTCTTATGAAGAAATAATTATTTCTAATCTCATCTATGAATGGCAAAAACATGGGAGGCATATGGGGAGTGGAGCTTAGAGAATGGCAAACATCTAAGTGATATTTACCAACTAGGAAAGCCCCAAGTGAGTTACACACTTACGTATTTAATACCTTTTGACTATATCCTTTGGTCAAATTTACCTACAAATTCTAGGAAGTAATATTATTAGATCACAGAAAACACATAATCTGCATGGTTCTTGCTTTGTACTTTCAACAACTTTCTAAAAGGGCCCCAGTAATTTACAATGCCTAGAAATGAATGATTACAATTTCAATCTCACCAGCTATATGAGATGTAAAATGTTATTTCAAAATTGTCACTTTGTTTTTAGTAGAACAGGGTACACGTCCATATTTACTCTTCTGTTTGGACTAATTTCTATGCCCGTCTATTTGTCCACAGATGTGTTTTCAACGTAGCACAGACATCAACCAGTTTATGATCTTCCTTCATATTTTACTACTTTTACAATGTAAAAGGTCACAAAAAGTAAATTTCTTGACTAAATTATTCTTTCTAGGATGGTTGTTTAAAAGAAAACATCAATTCAGCAAAATAAAAAGAACATACTAAAGAAAATTACGTTTGTAACGTTTACAGAAGAGAAAGAAAAGGTGCTATTTTTATGTATTTTCCAAATCACCAGTTACCAATCTACCTTGTCTTGCACTAAAGATTTTTTTAAAAAATTACTTGGCATAACATGGCACTAAATTATGTAACGCCTCCCCAAATTCTTTATATTTCAACAGTTTTCTACCAATTATATCCTAAAAAGATCAAGTCAAAGTTCACCATATTTTTTTCTATAAAACAGAACCCACAGGATTTTTAAAATTAAAGCACATTGCTTGGATTATCTGAAGACCTATAGCCAGTGATTAAATCCATTTTATTTTATTTTTTAGATTTTTTTAAATAAAGTTTTTAAAAAATTTTATTTAATGCATACAAGAGCAGCGGTACAGGCCAGAGTCGCAGAAGGTGAGAGGATTCACCAGAGACAGAGCAGGGAGCAGAACAGGCAGATCAACTGAAATGCACTGCTGAGGGGAGCAGCAGGCAAGGCAGGAGAGGTCTGCTGTGCCATGTGGGTCCCCTCCCTGGCCAGGGATCGAACTCACTCTGCTGTGCTGCAGATGCTTCACAGTGCGGAGCTCAACCCACTGCACCACCAGGGAGGCCCGATTAAATCCATTTTAAAGATGATGAATAAGGTCCAGAAAGTTTACAAACTTTAATTAAGGTATGTCCATCTTATTTAAATACAATGCAATTTCATACTTAATAGACAACAGTGTAGTATAAAGGTAACTTTTACATGCACTGAGAAAACAAAAATTTCATGTGACCCTCTTTATTGTGATATTAGCAGTGGCCTAGAACCAAGCCTGTAATATCACCAAGGTATGTCTATAAAGTTGTTTAAAAAGTAAGACAGGGGCCTCCCCGGTGGCGCAGTGGGTTAAGCAACACACTATGAAGAAAACCGCAGCCACTGCAGCACAAGTTCGATCCCTGCTGCCGGCCAGGGAGGGGACCCACATGGC
>JAGFMF010012271.1:975634-1060943 GCA_019455555.1 Galemys pyrenaicus
CTGCTGCACCATGTGGGTCCCCCCCCTGGCCGGCAGCAGGGATCGAACTTGTGCTGCAGTGGCTGCGGTTTGCTTCGTAGTGCGTTGCTTAACCCACTGTGCCACCAGGGGAGGCCCCCTGAATGAATTTGTATGAAATTCATTTGTAGGAAATATGAAACATATTTACTAATGCAACCATATTTTAAGACAAAATACAATGAATGGTATAAGCTATAAAAATATTCAGAGATGGGAAAGAGTCATTCTTACGAATTAAAAAGCGTAAGATGTCAATTATACCTCAATAAAGCTCGGGGTGGAGGGGAAGTATAAGGTTACTGCACAAGGCAAGTGGGTCTCTGAAGAGTGGGTATGGTTTCACCAGGCAGAGCTGGGGTGAGAAGTGGAGGGAGGCAAGGCAGATGGAGAAAATAATGTGAGTGAAAAGTTTCACAAGAAGGCTCGTAGACTGGAACATGGTAAAGGATGTTTGGGAAGTAGTTGTAGAAAAGGCTGAAAAGAGAAGTCAAAGACCAGCTTGCAGAGGGCTGAAGCACACCATGGAACCTCAAATTAAAGCATGTAAGCAATAATCAGTAAATGTTTCTCAAATGTGGTCCATAAACTACCTTTACCTTTATCCACTGTGCACGCTGAAAGTACTGATTCCCAACCTCTACTTACTCAACCCCAGGCCTACTCAATCTTCTATGATTAGACATTTACGTTGTTTCTAATGGTTTAACACAACTTTGTACACATCTGTGGTTTAGGGTAAATTTCTAAAAGAATTGCTGAGTCAACAGTTGTGTGAGGCAGCTCTGGTCCCAAGGCCTGCCAGTGTCTATACAGACATCTCTTTTAACAAACCTTTCCCTTTGCAGTAGCAGCTCTCTACCCACCTGTGTCTATGCAGGTGCCTCTTTTTTCCCTTCTTTTTTTCCCCTAATAAACCTGTCCTTTTTAAAATGAAATCAACAACAATAGTTGTGTGAAGTGTGTGTGTTTGTGCATTAATAAATAAGATAAAGACTACTTTCTGGTTCACATTCCTCCAAAACTTCTCAAACTCTTGATATATTTTAAAAAATTACCCCTTGAAAGAGCTGGAATCTGGGCCCTCCCCTGGTGGCGCAGTGGGTTAAGCAATGCACTAGGAAGCAGACCACAACCACTGCAGCACGAGTTCGATCCCTGCTGCCGGCCAGGGGGGGACCCACATGGTGCGGCAGACCTCTCCTGCCTCGCCCACTGCTCCCCTCAGCAGTGTGTTTCATTCAATCTGTCTGCCTGTTCTGCTCCCCACTCTGTCTCTGGTGAATCCTCTCCCAACCCTACGCCTCTGGCCTGTACCCCAGCTTCTTAATATGCATAAAAAAATAAATCTTACAAAAACAGAGCTGGAATCTGTTTTTATTTCTACTATCAGTGTATGAGAATGTTCACTAATGGTTTTAACATACTTTAGAGAGACAAGAATTGAATCAGAGTTCAAACTATAAGAACTTTTACACTATCACTAAAAAACACAGTAAGATACCACTCTACACCCATCTGGATAACTATTCTTAAAAAGAAAGAAGCTGCACTGCTGATGAGACTATAAAATAATACAGTTAGTATAGGCAACATTATGGTTATGAACTCCTCAAAATATTAAATATAGAATTACCATGTAATCCAGCAATTCTATGTCTAGACATAGACCTAAGAAATGAAAGCTAGGTCATGAACAAGTATTTGTATACCCACATTCATAAAAGCATTATACACAATAGCCAAACAGTGAAAGCAACCCAACTGTCCACTGACGGAAGAATACAAAATATGGTCTATTTTTAAGGTCTTAAAAGGAAGGAAATTTTGACACTATAACAACAGGGATGATCATTGACAACATCATGCCAAGTGAGAGCTGTCAGTCACAAAAGTATAAATAAGACTGCACTGATGTGTGGTACCCAGTCAAATGCAGAGAGACAGAAAGTAGTATGGTGATTCCTAGGCACTGGGGAGACTGGAGAGTGAGTGTTCAATAGGTGCATTAGTGTTTAATAGTTTCAACTGAGAAGATAAAGTAATGGAGATGGATGGTGACAGATGGTTTCAAATATGTAAATGTACTTATTGGCACAGAATGTGTACACTTACAAATGTACAAAGTTTAAAACAGTAAACTTTGTTATGTATATTTTATCATGATAATAAAAAAGTCAAAAATATTAGGTTAAAATTCATTCATGCAATTAGTGTTCACCTACCATCAAGAAGTTTACAAACTAATAGTTTACCCAAAATTCACAAACACTTTTAAAAAATTTATCTAAGAGGCACTTAACATAAAATTATCATTATCTACACTATGCAATAGAGGACTAGAGGAAGAGAAACTGGAATCATATATTAAAGTTTAAACATTTATACTATAGCGACTTTACAAGAAAATGTTTTACTTAAAAGTTTATCTGTTTCATTTTTTCCATGACAATCTCTTTACTATAATGCTGGCAATAAAACACTATTAATACAAAAACATTGCTTTCGTATATAATTCTGGAAAAGTTTCCCTAATAGACTCTTATAGAAAAGTCCCCAAGAGTTTCAGGTTAACAACTGAAGAAAAAATAAAACAAAACAAAACCTGTAACTTGTCCCTTGTCAATTTTTAATACTTACTAGACTATAAAAATCAGGAAATTTTTAAAAAATAAGTAGTGTTGTTATAAATGCTCTGCAAATGTAGCAACCAAGTCCAAATGGATGAGAGCCAAGTTTAATCTCCTAATTTAAAAAAACCCACAAAACTATAGATCATATTTTAAAACCTTAATTCCTTTCTAAACAAAAACAAATTAACATGCTCTTGAATTCTGTGAAATGGAAATAGCAAGTAACCAAGAGATTCTAAAAGGCACTTCAGGAACATGTATTTCTATTTTTCTTCACTTGTAAAGTAAGTGGAAAATATCAGAATAGATGATTTCTAAAGTCTCTTTTATTAACATTTGATGAAAGTCACCTAAGGCAGAGTAAAATTCATAAAAGAAATTATGTGGAACTTAGGGACAGGAAAGTAACGGCAGTGAAATTAAACAATCACAAGACACCAACTTTTTGAATAGGCACTTAGATTAACTTAAAATATTTCAACATTGACTCACCATAATTTTTTCTTAACTATCTGGGCATCTCAGCTCATGAGCTAAGCAATCCACTATGAATCGTGCTGGTGACTCACACTTCTGAATGAGACTGCTTTATACACTGAGACAAGGAATCAATTAAAGGGTTTACAATGAAGTTTTGTTTAACTGGAACGTTTTAAGTGGAAGTTAATTCTGCATGAGTGATAATAGATGTTTAATAACTAGCTAGTAACAATTTCTAAACAAGAGCATTATGGCAGCTAACTAGCAAACAGTAATCTATGTATTACAAACATGAAATCAACTTGTATTTCAAAAGAGCTCTTGGCTATGGAAAATATTTGAGAAAACTAAAATATAATTTGTTGTGAATCAAATTATAAGCCCTTATGGGGAGACCATGGCTTAAAATCTTGGCTCTATCAACCAACAAGAAAACAAAACACACCATTGTGGGTTGAAGTGTCAATCTGTGCTGGCAAAAAGCCATTCAATCTGAATCTAAGAACCTTCAGGAACCAGCTGGAGAAGTACAGGGAACCTGGAACAACACATTCATTCACAGTGCATGCTAAGTGGTACTGTCTTCATGTAAAAATGGACTGTCTTGCCATACTGTCCAAGCTTAAGTCTAATCAAGTGTCTGAAGAACAGCCAATCTAGAAAAAAAAATTAACATGTCTAAGATAAAATAAAAGTAATAGTATTTCCAATACTACTAATTTCACAACACAAAACCACTATCATACATATTGGTGAGGACAGTCTGGATGGCAATATTTATCAGAAACTTTATAATGTCTATGTCCTTTGTCAGTAATTCCACATCTTGTAATTTATCCTATTGAATCTAAATGCCCAATGAAAGAATTTCACGTATTTTATGGTAGGGCCTCTATGATGAGTATGATGAGATACTGTACAACTAATATAAACCTTATTTTAAAACAGACATCACAAAATTCAAACACAATTATACAGACAAAAAGTAGATTAGTGCTTGGCTAGGTCTGAAATGGGAGACAGAGTGACTGCTAATAGGTATGGGGTTTCTTGGCAGGGATCGAACTTGTGCTGCAGTGGCTGCGGTTTGCTTCATAGTGCGTTACTTAATCCATTGTACCACCAGGGAGGCTCAGGTATGGGGTTTCTCTTGGTAGGAATGAAAATATTCTAAAATTAGATTGTGGTGATAGTTCACAAACCTGTGAATACAGAAATTATACACTTTAAATAGGTGGCCTATATGTGAATTATCTCAATAAAATTGTTTAAGGTATTTCTTAAATGTCTAGATACCAGTGACGTGATATAGGTAACCGACACAGGCAAATGGGCACAAGAGACCTAAAAGGGAAGAGGGATACTGCAGACTGCTAGCTACAGCTGTGGGAATTACCAAAACGTCTTATCTTTCAAAATAACTCTTAGATTCTTATGTGAGCGCTGATTTTTTTTCCTTGTAAAATTTGTATTGAAGTACAAAACTGTATTTATTGAAATATAGAAAGGTACAAATAAGTGTATAGCTCAATTTTCAGAAACTGAACACACCCATGTAACTAACACCAAAGTCAAGTACAAAACCAGGGGCCCCCCTGGTGGCCTACAGGTCAAGTCTCAATGGTATCACCACTTCTGACTAAGTTCAATCCCAGCCAGGGAGCTAGCCCACATGGCATAGCAGACCTCTCCTGTCTCTCCCGCTGTTCTCCTCAGCAGTGTATTTCAGTAGATTCACTTTTTCTGCTCCCTACTGTGTCTCTGCTGAATCCTCTCACCTTCCCCAAACACACATCTCTGAACAGTTCTACATCCCCCCCAAAAAGAACAAAACCACTACTGAGAGCCAAATCATGCCCCTTCTTACCCAAAAGAAGCCACCATCCTCACCTCTAACCCAGGCCCACCTTGAGCACTTCTGATATTCTGAATGATTTTGTTATGAGAAACTGTCCTGTGCATTGTAGCACTGGATGTTTTGTAGCACACTGGCCTCTTCCAGTTGTGACAACCTAAGATGTCTCCAAACACTGCCAAATGCTTCTTAGGGAACAATACTATACTCCACTGAGAATCTGTCCATGAATTTTATATAAATGGAATCATACAGAATAGAATCTCTTGCATGGAAATCATAAAGACCATGCTCATTTGTGTCTGACTTCTTTCGTCCATTACCGAGTCACCAACCTTGTTATATTTAGCCCACGTCTGCTCAGTTTCTTTATTTACTATATTGCTATTGTATGAATATATCACAACTTACCTGTTCTAATGCTAATGGGCATTTGAGCAGATTCCAATTTGGGGCCATTATAATAATGCTGCTATGCCCATTCTAAAAATGTCTTCTAGTGAACATATGGATGCATTTCTGCTCAACAGCTAGAGGCAAAATAGCTAGTCAGAGAGTATGTATATATCAGCTTCAGAAGATTAGAGAACATTTCCAAAGAGGATTTTACAATTAACATGCTTATCTTTTTTATGTTGGGAACTAATAAGAACAACAAAAAAACTTTTTTAAAAAAGATTTATTTATGCATACAAACACTGGGGTACAGGCCAGAAGTGTTGGGTGGTAAGAGAATCCACCAGACAGAGCAGGGAACAGAACAGGCAGATTGACAGAAACACACTGCTGAGGGGAGTAGCAGGTGAGGCAGGAGAGGTCTGCCTGCACCATGTGGGTCACCTTCCCAGCTGGCGGCAGGGATTGAACTCATGCTGCAGTGGCTATTGTTTGCTTCATAGTGCGTTGCTTAACCCACTGCGCCACCAGGCAGGGCCCCCCACCCTTTTTTAAAATATTTTATTTATTTATGCACGCAAGAGCTGGGGTACTGGCCAGAGGTGTGGAGATGAGAGGATTCATCACAGACAAAGCAGGAATAGAACAGGAAAACTGACTGAAATACACTGCTGAGGGGAGCAGTGGGCCAGGCAGGAGAGGTCTGCCGCACCTACCTACCGGTGATGGAACTCACACTGCAGTGGCTGTGAAAGCCCCAAAATGCGGCCCTCAACCCCTTGAGCCACAAGAGGCACCCCTCCCCCCAAAAAAACATTTAAATAATTCTGACTGAATAAAGTCTGCCAATTCTGTACATGTTTAAAAGAACATTATATGGGAAAATACTCATAAGTAGTAAAGAGATAAAAACAAATTAAAAATCTCCAACAACATAATATGCCTGGCTGAAAAGAGAGTAACATTAACAGTGACCTTTGGAGGATTTCTCTTCTATTCTCTTTCCAGTATTTTTACAATAAACATGTAATTATGGAGCTGGCAAAGCTTTACTATGAAACAAAAGTTAAGGGAATTTTTAAAAGTAGGTTTGGGCACCAATTTCAAAACATTTGCATACCACTCATAAAGACTTAATAAAGCAATGGATGTTACAGAAAAGCATAACTATCTCACAGAACCCTTGGTATAATTACTATCTCCATTGCATAAGAAGGCCCAAGACAGAACTTATATAAAATTTTACTCCAGAGAAAACAGTATAGGATGGTGAGTCTAGAGGATACTTTTTAATTTGTAAGGATATATCAAAAGATAGTAATACTCTGATATAATGTCTTATATAGCAATTTAATATAATGTTGCTTTTTCCATTCTTTTAGAGCCTCATAAAACAGTCCAGAAGGACACAGAAAATTACCACACCCAATTTTCTCTTGAAATACATAGTTACTGTTGTTGCTATCTACTGCTTATTTCTAACATTGAGTATATGGAAGGAATTACCTTTGCTTGGGAAACTGACTATTAAAACAGCCATCAGAAACTTACCAGTCTCAATTGAGTGAGTTCTATTAAATGTTTGATATCTGAAATGCTACAAAATGCATTTCCTATACCAATCACTCCATTTTCTCTTTCCTATCAAGGATTCTTCTATTAGGACAAGAATATGCCCATGAGATTCAGTACATATCAAAGAGATTTATCTCTTAGAGAAAATACTAAATGTTAACATATTGTTTGAGATGGATTTTTTAAACCAAAATAATGTTACCTCAAGGTTTTGAAGATCGGTTAAGCTGAGAATCTAAAATTATTATTCTGAGGCACTTATCTCAAAGAACTATGCAAAGTATTCTACCTGGGGTTCAAAATATTACAGGTGCTTTAAATTTCTCACAGAATTGGTAATTACAATTTTTCTCCCTGGATATACTTCAAACCATAAATGTATCTTTCAATCCTTTGCCATTTCCAAGTTTAAACATAATGCTACAAATGGCTTCAGATACAAGATTCAATAAAAGAATTGAGGCATTCCAGTTTCTACCAGTAATAATTTTTCCAAACCCAGAAGACTTCCTTTTCCAAATGAATCAGAGTAGTATACATCTGCTTTAACTGTTCAACCTATAGTAAACACAAAAATTTCACTATGAATTAGATGAAACCCACAGACTTCATATTCTGTATTGGAATGTGAGGTCAAAGTGAACTATCAGAACTAGACAGATTCCCAATTGGAAAGCACTATTATTCCCTGGTGGCACAGGCGTTAAATCTCAGCACTATAAAGTTATTGGCAGTCACTGCAGCATGAGTTCGATCCCCGGCCGGGGAGCTGACCCACATGGCACAGCAGACCTCTCCTGTCTCACGCTGCTCCTCTTGGCAGTGTATTTCAGTAGATCTGCCTGATCTGCTCCCTATTCTGTCTCTGGCGACTTCTCTCATCCCCCACACCTCTGGCCTACGTACCCCAGTTCTTTTATAGATAAATAAAATTAAATTTTAAAAAAAGTACTATATGGTCTCTTTCTCTAAAAACATTTATAGGGCCTCCCTGGTGGCGCAGCAGGTTGAGCGCCACACTGTGAAGCATCCACTGCACAGCAGTGCAAGTTTGATCCCCGGCCAGGGAGGGGACCCACATGGCACAGCAGACCTCTCCTGCCTTGCCCACTGCTTCCCTCAGCAGTGTGTTTCAGTCTGTCTGCCTGTTCTGCTCCCCACTCTGTCTCTGGTGAATCCTCTCCCAACCCTACGCCTCTGGCCTGTACCCCAGCTCTTGTATGCATAAATAGATAAAATCTTTAAAAGAAAAGAAAAACATTTATTATACAAATCTAAATAGGTTGATCTATCAGGTCTTTTAAAAACAGATCCCAAGAACGAACATACCTGACACTATTAGCTTAAAAATCATTATCTCTTTGCATTAAGAGAAAAATGCAAATATTTTTTACTGCCCAAATCTCCCAAAATACATTTCCAACTTAGAGATTCACAAACTCTACGGTAAAACAAAAGTAGGTGGATAAAAGAAACTTCAATAATTAGGCTAATAGTACCCAACTTTTTGAGTCTGAGGACATTTATGTAATTGCAAAAGATTTTCCAGAGCCCTATAGAATAGTGACTATACACTTATTATGTGTCTTTGGAGAAAATAAAGATAAAAACACTTCCATAAATTGTCAGTTTTAAAATAAATCAGTTTTTCACCTATCATAGTAACATCAATATACATGAAAAGTTCATATGTAATTGTAAGACATTACTTATAGAGCTCAGAGACAGTACTTGCAAGGACTCTGAGGTCCATTTGACAATACATTGTGAGACTAATATCCTTAATTTTACTGAAGAGGACACTAAAAATCATGCCTTACTTATCACACACTGATCAGCTGTAAAGCCTAGAATTCACAACTTGGGTTCTAATGATCTTTTTCACTAATACTGTGTGGGTTTAGTGTTTAATTTTATCTTAAGACCATGCAGAAAGCCACTGAAAAGGCTGACAGTGATATACACAATATAAATAAACTGCAAAAAAAAAAAAAATCCCACTTAAAACAGATCAAATACTTAGGAATAAGCCTAAAAGAAATATACAGGACTTTAAAGAACTCTTAAAAATATTACCGACAGGGCCTCCTTGGTGGCACACAAGTTAAGTCACAGCACTGTGAAGCATCCACAGCCACTGCAGCATGAGTTTGATCCTAGGCCAGGGAGATGATCCACATGGTGCAGCAGACCCCTCCTGTTCCTCTCAGCAGTGTATTTCAGTAGATCTGCCTGTTCTGCTCCCCACTGTCTCTGGTGGATTCTCTCACACTCCCCAACCCATCCCCCCTTATCTCTGGCCTACACAATAGTTCTTATATGCATAAATAAATGTTTAAAAAAATACATTACCAAGGAATAAAAAAGACTTAAACAGTTAAAAAGCATTCCATGTTCTTAGATACAAGTCATCACAAGATATCAGTTCTTCCTAAATTAATGTGTAGTGTAATCTTGGTTTCTAAAAATGTCCACGGGGTTTCTCTGGAGCCTGAGAAATTGATTCCATATTTAATGTGAAAAAATAAATAGTAAGAGTGGTTAGGAAATTTCTGAGAGTAAGGTAAACACCAGTTCCTCTAGTTATACATTATAAAACTGTAATAATTTTAAATGGTAAGATGTCAAAAATATTAGCAGATAAATAGAACGGTATAGAATATAGAGATGCAAATACATGTGGGAATTTAATATATGGTAAAAGTAGCATTTGAAGTCAATGAAAAAATGGTGGAATATTCAATAAATGATCCTAAATTACTATGGGTAGCTTTCTGGAAAAAATTAAAGCTGCATCTTTAAATTCCAGATAGAACAAAGATTGAAAATTAAAGACAAAACCCTAGAAAACACGGACATATTTTTTTTATAATCTTAGAAAAAACTTTTCTAAAAATCACACAAACCTCTTTATTTTTTAAAGATTTTATTTTTGTGTAGAAGAACTGGGGTGTAGGTCAGAGGTGGGGGGGTTAAAGGATTCAACAGAGACAGAGTGGGGAGCATTTACTGAAATACACTGCTGAGGGGAGCAGTGGGTGAAATAAGAAAGGTCTGCTATGCCATTAGTGGAATAGCTCCCTGGCCAGAGATCGCAATCAGGCTGGTAATAGTGCTGAGACTTAACCCCTAGGCCACCAGGGAAGCCCTATATATAAAACCTCTTTAGAGGTCAAATGAAATGACAAATACACAAAATATAAATTCTAAAAACTGAAAAAATTAGAGGACCCAAAAGATATACTAAACACTTGAAATTGCCTGCACGGGCCTCCCTGGTGGCACAAGGAGTTAAGCACTGCACTATGAAGCATCCACAGCCACTTCAGCATAAGTTCGATCGATCCCCAGCCAGGGTGGTAGCCCACATGGCGCAGTGGACCTTTCCTGCCTGGCCCACTGTTCCCCTCCCTCAGCAGTGCACTTTAGTCAATCTGCCTGTCTGTTCCTGTCTGTCTTTGGTGAATCCTCTCCCTCCCATACCTCTGGCCTGTACCCCAATTCTTGTATGCATAAATAAATCTTAAAAAAAATAAATAAAACTGCCTGCAAGTCTTAGAATTAAAAGGTTAATTCTTCTAACATATAAAGAGTGACTACAGATGAATAATAAAAGGTCCACTCAATAGAAAAATGTGCAAAAGATGAGACAGTTTCCAGAAAAATAAACATAAATGGCTTCTAACTATATGAAATATTCAATACCACTTATAATTTAAGATTTACAAATCAAAACAGCAATATAGTATGATTCACTTATACTACTGGAAAAAACTAGAAAATGAATAACATCACTGTCAAAAGAAGGTGTATACACTAGAAGGTGCCTTATACATTAGTGGTGGTGGCAGGATAAATTGGCACAGAGTACATATAAGACAACTGAGAAATATGCATCAAAACTGAAAATGGGTATTACCTTTTGAACCGTAAATTTCAATTCTCAATACCAACAAATATGCTCACAGACGTATCAAGTAATGTGTAAGAGCGTTCAAGGCAGCACAGTGGGTATGGGTTAGAAACAATTTAGAAGTCTATCAGTAAGGGGTTGGATAAACAAATCATGGCACATCTAGTAGTCAAAAAGAATGAGACTTTAAAAAAAATTTTTGTAATGTGATGAAACAAACTAAGATGTATTAATGAAAACTGCAGGTTTCAATTTTCAAAGAATAGAAATAAAAAAGATCAGCATGGCCGGACCATACAAAATAATACAAAGAAATGATACTGAAAAAGTAGGTAAGGCACAGTCACACCTTATTAAATAAGTTTGAAGGCTTTAAAGAGAAAACAGAAGTTTTCAGGTAAATGACTGTTATACAGATTAATTCTGGTTGTTGGGAGAAAAGCAGATGAGGGTATAGGGCTTAGGTGTGTAGATATATGTAGAAGTATAAAGAATTGCAAGTGAGTAATAAATGCAAGCTGGTGATGACCTCTGGTAAGGAAACCCATGTGGAGATTGAGAGAAAGAACAATCAGTTCAGAAAACATAGAAGATGTCAATGGTACTCAAATGGTTTTATTTCTTAAGCTGCAAGGTATGTCAGTATTTATTGTAGAATTACTTTATAACATTTTCTGCTTTAACTAGCTTATATTTTTATTTTTTAAACAAGAGGGAACAAGGAAAGGCCACTCAGAAATGAGTATCAGCCTTAGCAAAGGATGGCCTAGACTAGGCTGGAATTAGCAATGAAGAAAAAGCTTGAGAGTATGGTCTCAATATGTTGTAGACAGTCATTAATGAAACCAGGTACAGGGCCTCTCCGGTGGTGCAAGGAGTTAAGCACCACACTATGAAGCATCACAGCCATTGCAGCACTAGTTCCGTCCTTGGCCAGGGAGCTGACCCACATGATGCAACAGACTTCTTCTGTCTTAACTGCTGCGGTGTATTTCAGTCAATCTGTTCCGTTCCCCACTCTGTTTCTGGTAAATAGTCTCACCCCGCACCTCTGGCCTGTACCCCAGTTCTTGTATGCATAAATAAATCTTTTTTTAAAAAAGGAATTCCCTAAAAATAGACAGAATCCAGATCGACTTTACTCTGAACACTCCCAAAAGTAATGCGATAACTCAGTCAAGGTAAATTATTTTTTTTCAAGGTAAATTATTTTTGATGAAAACAATCTTTATAATGATTTGAGACTTGAATATAGTTTATAGCGATTAGAAGAATAGGGATATTTGAAATTTATTCCATTCCTATAGAGAAAAAAATTAAAATTTACTCCAAAATCCTATACACTTATTTCTATGATTTTAAATAATTTTCAGACTGTTCAATCTTTTTAGCATGTAAACTGTTAGCTTTTTTTTTTAAAGATTTATTTATTTATGTATACAAACACTGGGGTACAGGCCAGAGGTTGGGGTGGTGAGAGAATCCACCAGACAGAGCAGGGAACAGAACAGGCAGATTGATGGAAGCACACTGCTGAGGGGAGCAACGGGTGAGGCAGGAGAGGTCTACCTGCACCATGTGGACCCCCTCCCTAGCCGCAGCCGCAGCAGAGATCGAACTCGGGCTGCAGTGGTTGTGGTTTGCTTCATAGTGCATTGCTTAACCCACTGCGCTACCAGGAAGGGCCCTAAACTGTTAGCATTTTAAGAGCAAAAATCATCTTTGAATCTTCAGCATCTAGCTCAGTGTCCAACTTACTTCACTGGAAAAAATTCATTGTGTGACTGAGCACCAGAGCTTTTGTACAAATTGTGCTGGTGCTTCAGTAATGCAGCATCAAAGAAAAAGCTTTAACTGATGGTTCTACTCATTCCACTGAGCATTTCTTTCAAAACAAAATGCTATCTACTAAGAGATGTCATCCCTGTCTAAGGAAAAAAACACTTTAGGCAACACATTCCACAGGTCTGAGTGATTAAACCCAATTACTGCCAGACTAAGCAGTGTTTGCAAAATTCAAGACTGCCTTATGTATGCCAGTCAGTACTAATGTCTGGCCTCTCATTTTTGAGACCTGTAGCAAACAGCGCTGCTCAGACTTAACAGAGTAAGACACAAAACATGAATGGGTCCTTACTGCCACACAAACTTGGTTGCACTTAGCTGATATTAACAGTATGGAATTGTTTTCTATGTCTAAATTGCAGGTTAATGATACTAGGTAAAATCCATCTTCTCATACCTAGTCTCAAAGGAATGTTCTACAAAAGGGTAACCCCATCATTTCTTTGCCTAAATTTGTATCGGGCATTTTGTTTTTTTTTTTTTTAAAGATTTATTTATTTATGCATACAAGCACTGGGGTACAGGCCAGAGGTGTGGGGGGTGAGAGGATTCACCACAGAGAGCTGGGAGCAGAACAGGCAGATCAACAGAAGCACACTGCTGAGGGGAGCAGCAGGCACAGCAGGAGAGGTCTGCCACGCCATGTGGGTCCTCTCCCTGGCTGGAGGTAGGGATCGAACTCGTGCTGCGGTGGCTGCTGTTTGCTTCATAATGTGTTGCTTAACCCACTGCGCCACCAGGGAGGCCCCTGTATCAGGCATTTTGGATAGAAGCCACACATATCTATGCTACAAGCATGCATTCAGAAACAATTTAGTAAATGCTGTTCCAGTTGCATTTAACTATCCAGATTAACTTAATTAAAGAAAAAAAGAACATAACTCATTTATTCTGAAATGTGAACAAAGTTCAAATTTAAAAAAAACCCTGCTTTTTTGAACTGTTCACTTTGCACTGAATTGGGCTTGGAACAAGCACTATGCACACACACTGGGTATGTAAAGACAAGGATGCTCTGAATTTTAATTGCATCTTTTGTAGTCTGGGATTCCAATTATTAAACTGCTAGGTGAGTCTAGAGTTGGGAGGAACCTTTGGCTGATTTACATAAATACAAAGTAAAAAGAAGTAGTAATGATAACAGTACTGATAAGTAAGATTGTTATGTTGAAGATACCTTAACTACTTCAATCCTTTGGATTAAAAATTAAAATTCAATTCTACCTTCACTGAATAGAAAGTTACTGAGTCCTTTGCTCTTTGTTAGGAAAATTGTGGTGCCTACTGTCACCACCAAGTATAGTCATACAACCTAAAGAAAGCTTAAAGCACTGATTGTTGAAAATGATACTTGAAATGCTCTGGAAAGCACACAAGGGTTTAAGACAGTGAATAATATTGTCAAATATTAAAACACACAAATCAGGACAAATAATAAAAGGGGGATTCCCATAAATTTCTATGGATTCTCTTCAAAATGTCTTTTGCCTTCAACACTCTTTTCACAAAGATCTGGCAAAAAACTAAGACACAGATTTGTTTACCAGGGCTTTTTACCTTTTACTCTAAAGCTATTTCCATGTTCCTTTAATTCTGCCACTACAAAGCACTTGAGAAATCCAAAGCAACTGCCTAATACAACCCTAAGCTGAACTCCAAAAATTAAAAAAACTCAATCAGCAAACATAACCACAATTCAGTGTTTTTAGTTAAGCATTCTGGAACTAAGGTTATTTTCCTGCATTCTTATTCTGAATAATACCTAAATCCTCTTTAGGGGAAAAAGGGTTAGGATCCCTAAATTATCATTCCCTTTTTTACACATATTAACATACTCGAGAAGTGTTCTCTGTTCACTGGGAATTAAAATCTCATTCATTATATATAGCTAAGTTTTACAGTACTTTCACATATAGTCACTTGACCGGATATAAAACACGAACGTATTATTTTAGATCAGGAATAGACGATAACGAGTATCCAGAACTTACTCTAACTTGATTATAAATCGATTCCAAAAAGAACAGATTAGATGCTACTAAAAGCGTGAGCACAGTAAGATCTACATCCCTGCTAGTTTTCAATGGACAAAAATTCCTTCAAAGGATGAAACCAAACTCGCCCATTTCGCAAAGAAAAAGTAACCCTCATCCTAGAAACAATCGCAAAAAAAGGGTCGGGAGAACAATTCCAAACCACACATTTAGATTAAATTTTTTCAATTCAAAGCAACTCCAAACGCAGCCGCCAACCTCACAACTGTCCTCAATCACTGCGTTAGCGCCTTCTCTTAAAATCTGAGTCTGGAGACTAAAGGAGAAGGGGAGAAAAACCACCGAAACTCCAGTCGTCCAAAGTTTCAAGAAGCGGGGGAAAAAAAAGAGTTTAAACAAAACGTCTCAATCTGGAGGCGACTGCCTCCTCCCGCCCCCGCCTTCCCCGCTTCCAACCCTGGAACTAAATTTCCCCTAAAACATTCCCGGGGCCAGGAGTCCGGCAGCGAGATGTTGGAGGAGAGTCCAACGAACCGCTCGCCGCGGGAGAGATGTCAGGGCCGGGCGACGGGAGACAAAGACCAGCCCGCGAAGCGCCCCGGCGCCGAGGGGCGGCCTGGCGCCCCTAACCGCCCGGAGGGGTGGCGAGCACCTCCAGGGCGCCGCACAAGTGCGCGCCCAGGTCCGGCGGGGCTCCCCGCTCATCCGGCGCCGCCGCTGAGGCCCGGCCCCCCAACCCCGGCCGTTTCCCTCCCAATTTGGGAACCGCGCGCCCGAGGACAAAGCGGGAGGGCGCGCCGAGGGCAGTGGCGGGCGCGGGTCGCGACGTGCCCCGGGCTCGGCGGGAACCCCCGGCGTCCCCCTCGCCCGCCGCCCGACCCCCCCGCCGAGGGACCCCGTCCGCTCGGCCCCTCGGGCCTCCGCACAAGTTCTCCGCCGCCCCCTCGGGCCCCGCCCCTTGCCCGCGGCTCCTCCGCCGGCCCTTCGGCCGCCTCTCACCGGGCGGCGGGTTCCCCCGGAGCCGCCTCCGCCGCCGGGCCTCGGCCCGTCCCGCCGGCCGCCGCCTCATGTGCCCCGCGTCGCCATCGCCTTCACCGCCACCCTCGCCTCTCCTCCTCCTCTTTCGCCGCCGCCGCCGCCTCAGTCTCCAGCCGAGGCTGAAGCCGCTCCCGCCGCAGCCTCCCGCTCCCGCCGCCCGGACCCGCGGGGAGGCGCCTGCGCACTGCGCGCCGCCGTGGGGGCGGGGGCGTCCCGGCCGGCCTGGGAGTGGGAGGGGTAGGGGGAGAGCGGCACGTGGCGCTCGGGGAGGAGGGGGCGCCCCGGGCGCGCGCGCGAAGGAGCTAGCGTCGGGCTTTCCGAGGTCCGCTCCCGGGCGCCCCGGGGCGCGGCGCGTGTCCGACCCACCCGGGTGGGGTCTAGACCCAGGATGGGAGCCGACTTCGTCTCCCGGACAGTTTCCTCCGGTTTGATTCTCCGGACGGAGTCCCCGCCGGCGGTGCCTCGCTGGGGAAGGACTAACGGCGCAGTAGGACCCGCCCTACCTGGGTGTCCCGGGTGACTCTCCAAGAGCCGGGGGTTGTCTTCTGTGCGCTTGGCCTAAGCGGTGGGCCAGGGTAACGCGCGACTCTGACACGGGTCCAAGTCCCTGCGCTACCCTCCCTCGAGGATCCTCGCTGGGCGAACCATCCTCGCTAGCTCCTTTGAGTCGTGGCTTTTAGTCACGTTCTAGATACTTTTGAGGTCCTGGGCGTCTGGGATTAGCAAGACCCTAATTGGCCATTTCCTCTTAACCCCTTACAGCCCATCAGACTCCCATTCAAAGGACCTCCTAAAAATGTTTGTGCTTAGGAATCTCTCCTCTTCAACAGCCTTGTGGAAATCTCAGCGCTCTTCAGGCGCTTTAAGTGGTGGGAAGGCATACTAAGGAAAGGACTAATATTTTGTGCTCCTGAACGATCTCGTTTGACCAACACAGTACTGAAAGGTTTCGGCGCAGTTAGAAGATGGAGAGTCAGGCCAAGTTTCTAACACGCGAGAGAGCTTTATTGCGCTCGCGGGCGAGGTTCACCGACCCCTCAGGATCGGGGTCGGTGAAGTCGCGCCCTGGTCAAACGGGGAAGGAGTTCTTATGGTTTGGGGACTGGGAGTCGGGGTATGGAATAAGGAACTAAAGGGTGGGGGCATCAGATAATGCCATCTCGTGGCTGGAGAATGTTGACATCTTGTGGTGAGGACGTGACTTGGGTGGACTTGAGTGATGGCTCCGTGTGCCCCTTCACCGACCTTTCAAGTACGGAAAAGGTAAACTTTTACCTTTTGACCAGAGTGAACATAAAGCTCTCACAAGTGAGATGACTTGCAACAGATTAAACCTTCCCACTCGGAAAGCCAGGCCCCCCAAAACCGCAAACTTCGGGACTGGGCAGCAGCCCCAGTGATGCGTTCTTTAATCTCGATTTCTGATTTCTATCTAAATAGTGAGACAAAAAAAAACTCATTTAATCCTCTTATTTTCTCCTAAGAGCTACTTCTGAGTAGCTTTTGTTTATCCTGGGCATGCACTCCTCCCCACTTAGCTGCTTAAATCATTTACCTTACCTGCTTGACCTCTATTTAAGTTCCCCCTCAGTATTTGCTTCCTCACTCATCCTTTCCTCCATTATCATGCTCCCTCTCTACAAATGTATTTAAAATGACAAGTGTGAAGGCTATACATATATGAAAATCTGAATGAAGAACATGTTAGCTAACATATACATGAGACAAGCACTGTAATGCCAATTAAATATGAAAAATCTCACATCCCAGTCTAAATTGGTACAAATCACTTGGAAAACTGACAATACTGGGCTCTCCCCAGTGCCTCAAGGGTTAAAGACACAGCACTATTCAGCTATTGGCCTGGCCAGGGAGCTGACCCACATGGCACAGCAGACCTCTCCTGTCTTGCCCACTGTTCCCCTCTGTGGTATATTTTCAGTAGATCTGCCTGTTTGCTTCCCACTCTTTCTCTGGTGAATCTTCTGACCCCCACACACCTCTGGCCTGCACCCCAGTTCTTGTATACATAAATAAATCAATCTTTGAAAAAAAAAGAAAACTGGCAATACCCACTAAAGCTAATCCTATGACTCTGGAATGGAAATGTGTACAGATGCTTGCCAGAATACTTGTAGTATAGTATTCCTAGCAGCATTATTTGTAAGAGTCAAAAAGTTGGAAAGCCCTCTAAATACCTATCAACCTTAAGTGAAGAGGATGAATAGGTAAGTTTTGTTATATTCTTATAGTGGTGTACTATGATGCAGCAATGAGAATGAACACTCTACAACTATACACAACCACTAGGTAAGTCTCATAAAATTTTCCACTTATGTAAAGTTCAAAACTTGACCAAACTTGGCTATTAGATGTAAAGCTAGTGGTTATCTGCTGGAGTGGGGAGGAAAGTTACTAGAAGGAAGCATGAGGGGATTCTGAGGAGTGGGTCCTATTTTGTTCTTGAGCTGGATAGCCATAAAGATCTGTTCTCCTGGGCCTCCCTAATGGCACAAGGGGTTAAGTCTCAGCACTATGAAGCTATCAGCAGCCCCTACAGCATGAGTTAGATCACCAGACCTCGCCTGTCTCTACCTGCTGCTCCTCTCAGCAGCGTATTTCTGTTCTGTTCGCCACTCTTTCTTTGGTAAATCTTCTCATCCTGCACTTCTGGCCTGTACCCCAGTTCTTGTATGGATAAATAAAAGAATCTTTTTTAACTATTTCACAGCATATACTTTTTTTTTTTTACGATTTTACTTATTTATGCATACAAGAGCTGGGGTACAGGCCAGAGGCAAAGGGTGAGAGGATATAACAGAGACAGAGCAGGGAGCAGAATAGGCAGATGAACTGCAGTGGCTCACCCCCTTGTGCCACCAGGGAGACCCCCAATAAATGAATCTTTATAAAAAAAAAAGTTCTGTTCTCCACTGGCACATCTGAACTGTATACTTGATAGTGTACTTTTCTGTGGCCTATTAAACTTATATCATGTATATATAAATGTAAAAGCAAATATGTACGATATATATAATCGGGTTCGCTGGCATTATTTACTTACAATTCCTGTATGAAACTGCTAGGAAAGTCTTTCCATCTTTTAACATTGCCCTTTCCTTACAGAAACTGGAAGCAACACACTTTCTATATTTGTCACCTTACACTACGTCTGCAGCCCTGTGTCTTTTAGAAAAGAGATTTTTAAAGATGGAAATAGCGAAATAGCGAGACCCAAGGAAGCTGTTGTTTCACCTGCAGATAAGTTAAAAAAAAAACAAAACATGTCCGAGGTCCTTATCTCATAGTCAAGCTTTTTCTTTTTCTTCTTTTACTGTGATTTGCCAGCCAGTTACAGGTGGGAAATTGAAGCCAGAAACCTAGGCCAGAGGCCCTTTGGTCCAGGCATTCAGCAGGGTTCAGAATAAATCCAAGTGTCCACTAGAATGTGAGCTCCCTGAATGCAGGATCACTGCATTCCAGCTCCTGGAGCAGAGTCCAGCAGACAGTGAGTATTTAGTGAGTCTATGCAAAGTAAATGGGTGAATGAAGGCTCACCCTTTCTAGCGAAAAGACTACTGGAAGGAGGAAAAGCAGGGTCTCCCTGGTGGCGCAGTGGGTTAAGCAACACACTATGAAGCAAACCGCAGCCACTGCAGCACGAGTTCAATCCCTACCTCCAGCCAGGGAGAGGACCCACATGGTGCGGCAGACCTCTCCTGCTGTGCCTGCTGCTCCCCTCAGCAGTGTGCTTAGGTCGATCTGCTTGTTCTGCTCCCCACTCTCTGTAGTGAATCCTCTTACCCCCCCCCACCTCTGGCCTGTACCCCAGTGCTTGTATGCATAAATAAATAAATCTTAAAAAAAAAAAAAAAGACTACTGGAGGGAGGAAAAGCAGCCCAAACTTCAAACAGGAAAATGGGTCTGGTTTCCAGCCTCTGGCAGGAGCAGCAGAGCTGGGTGCTGTGAGAACCACATTACTTCTTATTCACAAGGGGCCCAGGAAGTAAAGGATCAAAACCTAGCTTGAGAATTTGAGAGTCACGCTGGGGCTCTGTGGTTTGGGAACTGTAGGGTCAACCGAAGACAGCAATGTGTCACTATTTCCATTACACATTTTCCAGGGTCTCCACTTGGCTTGTAAACTCAGAGCAAATTCTTCTGTTCGGGAGGCTGGGAGCAGAAGCCTGGAGGTAGGTTGGATCTGAGAAAGTTTCCTGTCAGCAAGGGGAAGCCCTGCCTACCCCAGACTGACTGGATAATCAGAATTAAAGTTCTTGATTACTTCTGCTATGGGAGGGGAATGTTGGTAGCACCCCCTCTCTCCAACACCTCCCAATAGTTTTAGCTCCTCTGTGGGGCACATACTGTTTTCTTCCTGCCCAGGAGTTGACTGAAGCAGATTCTTGTGTTGTCAACAGCTTTTTGCGAATAGTTAATGCAACAGTAGGATGACCCCTCACTCCACCCCAACAGTTTTCCCAGAGCCCTGCTAGTTTCTTTATATTAATGCTGTATTTTAAGTTAATGTCAATTTACTCACAAATGAGAAATGTGCAGGAGTTGGGGGTGAGAAGGGTATAGGATATGAAGAGACCTGCTGTGGGACCACCCATCAGGCAAGGACCTTTGCACCCAGCCGAACTGACCCTGCCTTGGGTGAAAAGGGGTAGGGCAGGCACACACCCTTGAGTGTCTGGAGCCCTGGGTTCAGAATCAGAGCTGCTCGGCTGTTTGTCCGCTTGTAATTTCTAAGATGGGGTGGAAATGAGATGATGTGATGAGATGTGTAAGAAATCACATTGTTGTTACATAATATTGTTATATATTTTTTTCCTTCTCCTTCGGGCCCAGAAGTTCAGAATGTTGTATGCTAAATTCATTGTTAAGTGATTCCTGGTGGTTGAATTATTACTTGCTGTGTGATCTGAGTGAGTTACTTAACCTCTCTGAATCTTGGCTCTCCCTTCTGTAAAATGGGATGAGATCTATCTGTTGGGGGCTGTTGTGATGATTAAATAAAATATGTGCAAGTGCCTAAACCTTGCAGGCTTTCAAGATATTAGTCCCTTCCCACAGTGTGCTTTAGAGCAAACTGGGTAACCTGACTATTCAAAAATCCTCAGAGACACAAGGACCTTAGCAAGACATTTCAAATCTCTGAGACAGGGGTCCCTGAGGTCCCTATGGCAGCACAGGATTTTTCCTTTTCAAGACATAATTCTAGGTCAACATTGATACACTTTGATTCAGGCTTCCAATCACCATTGTCTGTACTTTTAAAATCATTTCAAATGTGAGCAGTCTCCCCAGGAAGATTAGTGGGTACCACAAGCCCTTCCTTGGCTCCGGGCCTGTGGCTCTTGGCACTGTCCCTGGACAAATGCCTCAAAGTCCTTGGAACCCAGTGCCTATTTTCAGGAGAGGGGGTTTCACACCCTCCCTACCCCAGGCACCATCTAGTGGCTGCCTCAGCTTAGCCACATCATCTGGAAACTTCCACTCCCCCTGCCTGTTCTTATAACCTAATTCTTTGCCCAAGGCTCTTCCCTGTGATTCCCAAGCCCTTCAGCCTGGGTCCTTCCCCTTCCAAGCCCAACTCAGAGCATCCTCTGTTCCTTGTCAAGTTCATTCCCTCACTCATAGCTCTCCTCAGCTCCCGGCAAAAGCTGCCCTAAGTCCCTCCCTCCCTCTGTCTGGTTCCTCAGCTCCCTTGCACTATATATAGCACAGCTGTGCCTTAGATTGTGCAGACTTCAAGTCTTTCTTTGTCCCCTCCCCCAACACAATAGCTGAAGCTTCCAGTTGGGGCAGGGAAGCCCAACAAGGAGAGCATTTGGAGAGGGACAAGAAAGGCTGTGTTGAGTTTAGGACCACCCAGAATAGGGTAACCTTCCATCTGTCAGGGACTTTCCACTCCTCCAGTTCAGGAGGAATCATTTTACTTAACCCTTACGGTGATCCTGTGGGCAGTTGCTATCTCCACCTATAGAGGATGACATAGGCTCAAAGCTGCTGAAAGATTTTGGTGCACCAGGAAACTCCCCCCATCCCTGTGGGGTTGGATGAAAGAAATTAACACCAGACTGATTAGGAAAAAAAGCCAAAATTTAGTTCTCCTGTCCACCTGTGATACAGGTGTTTTTCACAATACTTTCCCCTTGGCAAACAGGAGCAGCCGCTTTCCTGCCCACCTGTTGACTATGCAGGTGTCTCTTTTTTATTCCTGCTTTTTCCCCATAAACCTGTCCTTTAAAAAAAAAAAAACCCAAATTTGAAAACATACATATGAAGAACTAGTACATATTTTTTTTCTTATCAGTTTGTCTGATGTTTATTTGCCAGCCTAGAATGCAGAAGGGTATGAGAAGGCTTCTCCTGCCTCCTGACAGTGGTGTAAGCCAAGTGTATAGAATGATCGGTCAGTTAACTGACCCCATGTGACTCCCTCCTACACTCAGGACCCACTAAGTCTGTCTGTATCATCACTAGAATCAAAGAATTCTAATTCTCTAAATTAGAATTTCTATTAGCATGACCTGAGTCAGAAGAAAATAAGGTTTACTAAGCAAATTACTAATGTAGAAATGCTTAAATTGAAATTGTTATTTTAAAAACTCAAGGAGAGGCCTCCCTGGTGGCACAGTGGGTTGGGCAACGCACTGTGAAGCGGACCATAGCCACTGCAGCACGAGTTTGGTCCCTGCCACCAGCTGGGGAGGGAACCCACATGGCATGACAGACCTCTCCTGCCTTGCCTGCTGCTCCCCTCAGCGGTGTGTTTTGGTCATCTGCCTGTTCTGTTCCCCGCTCTGTCTCTGGTGAATCCTCTCACCCAAACCCACCCCCGCACCTCTGGCCTGTACCCCAGTCCTTGTATGCATAAATAAATAAATCTTTGGGAAAAAAATTAATAAAAAACTCAAGGAAATGGGCAATTACAACCAAAAACAAACAAACAAGCAAAAAAACTCAACAAGATGAAAAGGTCAACGGGATCATGGTGGGGAGGGAAGGGCAAAGACAGGGATGAGGGCAGAAAGAGCATAAGGGACTGAGGTGATGGTACACAGGTGAAATGGTGGTGGGAACTCCCTGGGAACTACAAATGATGTCAGATACAATTAAATAAATCTAATTTAAAAAATGAAAAAAAATTGTTATAAAAACTTGGCATATTAACAAAAATTATGCTATTATTTTAGCTTATGTTTACTTAAGCAGGACTCTACAGAAATATGTTCCTTGAAGTTTTAGTTACTGTATGTTCTCAGTTTTTGTAATAAAACGCCATTTCTTTCTCGTCTTAAGACCTTCCTTCTAGGAGCCTTCCTGGTGGGTGGCAAAAGGGGTTTAGCATCGCACTATGAAGCATCAGCAGCCACTGTAGCACAAGTTCGATCCCCAGCCAGGGCGGGGACCTACATGGCACAGCAGACCTCTCCTGACTTGCCCACTACTGCCCTCAGCAGTGTATCTCAGTCAATCTGCCTGTTCTGTTCCCCACTGTCTCTAGTGACTCCTCTCACCCCCCTGCACCTCTGGTCTGTACTCTAGTTCCTGTATGCATGAATAAATATTTAAAAAAACAAAACTTTCCTTCTACTTTACATTCAGTGTCTCAAATTAGCCCAGAGCAGTGAGATTTGATTTTATGAATGCTTAGAAGTCTGGTCCTATTTTTCCTGTTACATACTGTGTCCTTGGGCAAGACATTTAACCCAAGCCTCAGTTTTAATCTGTGAAATGGAAGCATAATGGTACCATTGTTGAGATTAATCTACTTATAGCAGTTAGCACATTTCTTTCTTAACCCATAGGTGTGCAGTAAATTATAGCAACCATTCATTCTTTTTTTCAGTTTTAGGCTGAGATGCTGTGAGAGTGTGTACATAATCTTAGTAGGGAGAAGTTGAGCTTCCCTCTGATTTGGCCCATTCTCCAAAGAAGCTGACCCTTTCTTTCCCTGTGTCATCAGACATTTCCATCCCTCTGCTTTTCGCCTTGATCATCTGTCTCTTGAGAATTCAGGCTGCTGCTGGGACAAGGAGACAGCATGGGAGAGTGTGTGTGAATGGCTGGGAGGAGAGTTCCCAGGCACACGGGGATACGTGAAGGCCCTGGGGAGTTGCTGTAACCTTGGGTCTCCTCCGAGCAGTGAGTGCTGGGGAGAGAGAGCCATCAGCTGCTGGACAAAGCCCACTTAGGACAGACACATAGGCTGAATCATCTAGGGCAGGAACAAAGGCCTGGGGTGGAGTGGACTCTCCACAGAGCACCCCAGTCTCGTTTGCTCAGCAAGAAAGCACTTTTTCTTCTCCTAATCTATGGTACAGAGGATTAATTAGCATCTCTAAGTTTCAGTATCAATCCTAGACCCCTGGGGAGTAGGCTAGGTGTACAAATTTTGGAGCGAGTCAGACCTGGGCTCAGATTCTGACGATGTCATTTACTGTGGGTGTGCCCTCATGTGGTTATGCCTCTCGGAAGCTCATCTCCCTTGTGGATGAACGAAATACTACCACCAGACGGAAGAGCTGCATGCAGACACCTTGGACAGACAGGCTCTAGTGCAGGTCACTGATGTCTGTGTGACCTGGGTGAGCATCGCCCTCAAGTATAAAGAGCTGTGAAGCCGTGAGGATGTTCCAGTTATCTCAAACTTCTGGACAAATCTCAGTTCATAAAGCACCCTTGAAGTGACCAAGTCCAGAGAGCCCACCTCCCACAGGTGGGGCATTTTCTACATTGCACATTGTTCATAGGGTATTTGAGACAGTGTAACTTGAAGGAGAACCCAGGACCTCAACTATTCTTGCCTCTATATTCCCATCTCAGTTCTCCATCCAGTCATCTCTGAGCCAGCCACTTTTCCTTGGGAAACAAATGACTGAATGGAGTTACGAACTCTCCAGCTCTGGCCTGGAACTCAGCAGATGGGGGGTTAAGACTGCTGTCCTCGCCTATCTCCTCCCCTCTGTTCCTGACTTCAAAGCTTCCATAAAACCCGGCACTGTTTCCCTGACCCTGTAGTGGCAGCTCCATCCTGGCCCGCTGCTGGTGCGCCACTGTGCAGGCGTCTCCTAGGGTAAGCAACAGCCTGGGCAGTGCCTGCTCCCCCAGGAGAGGAGCAGCAACTAGGAGTGCAAGTTGCCTCAAGTGGGGAGTCCGGCTCATGGTTAGATTTAGAAGGCACCCACAGGAAGAACATCTGGTCTGAGGACTGACTGGTCTAGTTGGTGATCAGACCAGACACAGGTGTTCATGAGTAACAGGGGTCACCAGCCCAGGGGTGCAAGTAAAGTTTGGTAACTGCGGAGAACTGGAGACAGACAGAGAAACGGAGCAGCTCAGGAGCCAAGACTTGTTGCGTGAGTATTAATGTCCAAAACTTATGCTAAATCACACACAAGTCAATGTCCAAATGTGAAGCCTCTGGCGATCTGGTAATCAGTGTAACATTGTCTGGGAAGGCTCCGGCTCCCTGGGGCCACATCCTGCTCTGTTGCTCCCACAGGAGCAACCATGAGACTCAAGGCCAGTGGGGGTCTCAGAGCTGAAGACCTCTTCCTCTCACCCTCATCTGTGGATTTTCCAGCTGCTTTTCTTGGCCCAAGGATCATACCCACTGGGATGCAGATGGGGCAGGGGGAAGGAGAGAAAACAGTGAAGTCAGGAGGAGCTGGGGAGGAGGCAGATGTTAGGAAGGGAATGGGGAATGGTGAGAGGACCAGTCATCTGAGATGGTACAGGCCACCTTTCCAAACTGTGGTGAGCATGGTAAACGAGGGACTGAGAGGCAACTCCCTCCTCCCGCCTGACTGGGGAAAACTCGAGTTCTTATTGTGAGGTGCCTTCTTCTAGGACTGCGCTGAAGCCTAGGAGCCCTGCCTGCCAACACCTGGGTCCTAGATCATGTCTGCTAACAAAGGCTGGTGGGTGCCACCCGAGGGCGAAGACAGTGCGTCTGAGAAGTTTCTGAGGAAAGCCAGGGAGTCTCCATTGGTGCCTATAGGTGAGTGGGGAAAGGGAAAGAGAAGGGCAACAGTTTTTCTCAGGGAACAATTCTTCTAGTTCTTCTAAAGAACTAAGCAGAAAAGCTGACTGGTCCCACCGCTGAATAACTGGGCACTAGGAGAGGAGTGAACCAACAGCAAAGGCGCCCAGGGACAGAGGGATGCATCCTCACAATGAAACCAGAACCTGGATGGGAGGTGGCAGCCCACAGAGTGCAAGAAACACAGGGATCTGGGGCCACTGATAACAGCATCAGGATGGAGTAAGCATGGGCTTCATTCCTCAAGGTCCTGGGAAAGGAAAAACATGGTTGGTACCAAGATGCAGGAGCCATCAGTCGTTGGAGAAGGGCCCAGAGCGAAGCTGAAGGGGTCGGGAGAGCCAGGATGGGCTGCCGTGCACGTGGGGAGGAGTGTGCCCACTTTGAAGTGCCATTGAGAGGCCACAAGTAAATATTCTAACAAGAGCACCCCATCCCATCCCCAGTGAAGCAGCAGTTTATCCACACCCAGCCAGTCTAGGGAGACCACTCAGGAGAGCTGTGCCTTGCTGAGCCCAGGGCCTGTTCTCTGACCGCAGGTATAGGAGGCTGCCTGCTGGTGGCTGCCTACAGGATGTACCGGCTGAAGGCACGGGGCTCCACCAAGATGTCCATACACCTGATTCACACCCGGGTGGCAGCGCAGGCCTGTGCTGTGGGCGCCATCATGTTAGGTGAGTAGCTAGGAGGGGTCACAGCAGACTGCGGGCCAAGCTGGCTGTAAGCCCGGGCAGTTAAGGGACCGCAACTTTAGTCCTTGTTCCCTACATGGGTTCTGCATTGTGTCCTTGGTGAAGCCCCCACTCTGAGACATCTTCAGGATTCCCTTCTGTCCTAGCCCCGTGCGGAAGGTGTGATTTGTTTCCTGAGATTTCCCTAGAGGTGAGAAAAAGCACGTGATGGCACATGCTGGATCTTTCTGGATCGAAAGGCAGACAACTACTAGTTGTGTGACGGTGGCGGGCTACCTTGCTCTGAGCCTGTCACATGGCGACGACCACCCTGATGTGCTTACCGCATAGGGTATGATGAAGTTTCCCAGACAGGTGGCATAAGTGACAGTGTTCTGTGAACTCAAATGTTTGTCACCCCAGTTTGTGCGGTCAGGTGCTGGCAGCAGCAATTGAGACCGGGGAAGAAAGGTAAGCTGGGAAGCTGGACTCAAGAGGCACAGCAAGAGTTGGAGCCTGGAGTGCATGCTGCAAACGAGAGAGCCAGGGCATGGGCGAGGGCTTCGATGCCAAGGGGTGTTCTTCCTCTCCCAGGTGCTGTGTACACCATGTACAGAGACTACATCAAGAGAGCAGTACAGGATGCCGGGGAGAAGTAGCGCTCCCTCAGGGCCTGTAGCAGTCAGGCCCTCTTAAACCAGCGCCTGCGATACTTCTAATAAAGTAGTTCTGAGGCAAGTCTACAGTCTCTTCTTCCCATGGGGGAGAGCAGAGGGTGGGGCTGGTAGTAGCTGGCAGGAGGATTTAGAGCAAAGGACCGGAAATCAAAGTTCTGGCTTCCAACTCCAGGGCTAGGGAGACTCTTAAGGGGCAGAGGAGGAGAAGCGTAGACTCTGATCCCAGAGTCCCAACAATTCTCAGGACACCTCCAGCCCCACCTACAAGCAGTGTGGTAGAGAGGACAGAATGCGGAGTGGGAGCAGGAGGGTGGGCGGTAAAGAGACCTTGGTGCTCATGGGAACACTGAATTATGGGGCAGGTGTTACTCCCACCACAGGCAGCGACCCTGGGGACCCAGGCAGGAAGAGGGCTGCTGTGGCTGGGAGCACAGACAGTGAAGCCTCACGGGAGACAACATATATCCAGAACGCAAGTGCCAAGACTCAAGTGTGCTGGAGGAAAGGAGGAAGAGGGGCAGGGATGAAAGGAACAGATTGAGGCAGAGGTCAGAACATTCTGTTCACTTATAAACCATGTCTAAGTTCAAACTTGTTTAAAAAAAAAAAAAAATTCCACATAAATCCTGAAAGCCCCTTGGGGTTTAACCCCTTGGGCTTAAACACTTTGATCCCCTGGTCCTTCCCTGAGCCCAAGTTCCACTCTGTTCCCTGGGAATGGAGCCAGGCAAAGGCCACAGAAAGAACCAGGAGGCAAAATGCTCCTCCCTCGCCGGGTTTCTGAGATGGAGGTTCCCTGGTGTTAAAGATGGTCCCGGCTGTTCCCAGACGATCTCTGACAACACGGAGTCCACACTGGGTCCTTCTGAAAGTCCAAGCTGTAGCCCCGGCAGGGAGCAGGCGCTGCCTACAGTCCCAGCACTCACATGGGGTAATTGAGCACTACATCCTGCTTGGCGAGCTCCAGCAACATAGGGTCATCGAAGAACTTGCTGATGCTCACATCTTCACTCAGGCCCTGCAGGGAGTGGGGTAAATCCAAAAATGAGGCTAATGTGGCACTGACTGAAATGGGGGTGTGGCAGACCTGTGCTTGAGTGGGAGGCCGGTCAGGGGCGCAGGGTCAGCCAGGCCTTTTAGGGGATCATCACAGGGAGAAGGCCTTCCTTCCACCAGCCCCATCTGGTCACCGGTGGCCTGTGCAGACGGGATCTCTCCGCACAGTACAGTCATTCGCTCCCAGTCTTTGGGAAACGGGTCCAAAGGAAGAAATGAAGAGAGATCTCACTCCTGCTGAGACCCCAGGGCGGGCAACGGGCCTGAGGAATGCCTACCTTCCTACGACGGGTTTTGATCATGAATTCCCGGGCCAGGTGGGGAGCTGGCTGTGGCTCCAGGGGGCGGATGACAATGCTCTTGTCCAAAGGGTCACCAGGCACAATCTGAAAGGCAAAGGGGTTTCTGACGAAACGAAATCTCTTTCAGGCAGAGCTCCCAAAGCACAGAGGCCTAGAAGGGGACTCTTCTCTATGGTGAGCAGGTGAGCAGAACAGACAAGAGAGGATTGGCCTTATAGAGGAAGGAGGTCAAGTTGGCCAGTCTGCACCGTTTTCTCACCTGCCAATGGTGAAAGACAGACAGGGAAAAGGCTTGCCCCTGAGTGTGAGTCCGCAGATCAGTCTCAAAACCAAAAGAGTCGATGGCCGGGATGAAAGCTTTGATGGTGTAGAGAGGGGAGCCTGGAATTGGTGCATCCTGAGTCACGTGCCCCCTAAGAGAGAGAACAAAGGCTGAGTCCCTCGTTCTACAGAAGCCAAAAGCAAGAAGCAATCTGCCCCCAAATGCACTCCAGCCTTGAGAGTTGTCATCAGAAATAGAATAACCACAAATATATAAAAGAAGATAGGAAAGGCTGGGGCTCAACGTAATTCCCTGTGGAAGTCAAATGGGAGTGACTTTGGGCAAGAGTGGGGACACCAACAGAACCAGGTCACAGACACTGCCACTGCTGACACACTTCAGTACTTTCCCTAGGAGTCTCGGAGGAGGAGGAATCTCAAACTTGTGGTTTAGCTGGCCACTGCCTCAATCTGGTTCCTACTTCCTTCTGGAAAATCAGCTCAGTAGGTTTCAGGAATGGAGAGGAGTGGGTGGGGAGGCTAGCCTCCCCCATGGTAGCTGAGTTCCTTCTGCTCTGCTCTTGCTCTCCACATTCTTCCCGACAGGCCTGGGGCTGCTCACCTGCGTCTGGCCAGGACAGTGTAAACAGCAGAGACACAATCAGCGGGGGCCTGCACCTCTACAAAGTAGTAAGGCTCCATCAGACGAGGAGTAGCCTGTGACAGAACAAGAAGAAAAGGCACCGCAGGTTGGGGAAGGCTGAGGAACTGGGCCCCAGCTAGAGCCCTGGGCAGGATAGCGGCACTCACTCACCATGAGGAAGGCCGAATAGACCACTCTCCTGGCTGTGGGGATGATCTGGCCCCCACCCCGGTGCAGGGGCTCCTGGGCAACCACTGCATCCAGGATCTTAAACTTGACATTTCGAATCACTGAAAAGGAAAGATGGGGGGGGGCTGACTTAGGGGGGTTTATAGGACATGTCAAGAGCCCATGGGCAGAGCGACAAGGAGTGTCTTGCTGCACTGAGACCACCTTGCAGTCACAAAAGATGGTAGAAAATCACCCTGCAAGCAGGCATTATAACAGTGTGTGTTCAGGGCACTCGACACCCTGGAGCTCCACTAGGAGCTTGTGTGTTTATTCGGCTGATGTTTATCTTTAGATGCAGAATAAGTTCTAAGAATTGTATACCTGTTCCCATAAGTCTAATCTCAGTCTGCAAATCACTCTGATCCCATCTTCTTGATACCCACTCCTTCTCTGGAATGAGGAGCAAATAAATGTCTTCATTTCCAGGATGTACCAAGTGGTAGCAACCAGAACAGGGAGGGAGAATGAAGGAAGTTGGCTCAGGACATGCAATGACCCTGTGTGCCCCAAGCTACTTCTGCCAGATGTCAAAGGTGCGCCACTCCACCTCACAGACCCGGTGCAAGGCCCCAGAGGACAGGGGGGCTGGGAGGACAAGGGAGGTGGAGGGGCTAGTGGACTTACACTCATCGCAGAGAGGCCCCTCTCTGGTTCCCCACTGGAAGCCTTGAACGATGCTGTCCTTCACTGAGCCCAGGAGGGCCTTGTCTACCTGCATGGGACATGAGGGATGACCCCTTAGCGGAGACGCTGGCAACAGCCAAGAGTGCACAGGGAGAAAGAAGGCACGTGGGTAAAAGGTTGCTCTCCTTCACCAGGAGAGAGAGGATACTTTCAGGAGAAGAACACTTCCACTCAAGACCTCAGAGACTGCCACGCTGGTACCCATCAGTCTGTGTACCTCAGAGGGGAGGGTATCATCCACCAGGATGTTGGGGCCAGTGGCATCAGGGCCAAAAGCCCAGATGGAACGGGCAGCCAGCAGATCCCAATCGTACTTGGTCTGGAAGAACTCCCCCAGTTTCTTCCTGGGGAAGGAGAAAAACGAATGGTTAGACAGCTCTGACTGCTGGCGTCTGGGGCCACAGAGCCTGCCTTTCCGGAGGCCAATCACTAAGCCTACCCACACTACACCCAGACAACAGCAAAGGGGGAGACCAAATTGCTCCCCAGAAGGACACGTGGTATTAAGACCCGGCAGGTGAGCTGTGGAACTTGTCTCCCTCCTGCCTGGGAATCAAAGTCATGGTCCTACCTGTTCCACGTAATCTGGACCACCTCGTTCTCTATGTCCTCTGCGAGGCCCTTCTCAAGAGGTTCAGCAATCATGGTGATCTTGTTCCTAGTCAGAAAGGACATGGGTTATGAGGAGGGTTATTAGAACTAGGGGAGGGCATTCCTAAGCAAAGGGCGACAAAGGAACAGCCAAGGCAGTGACATCAGGAAAGCCACAGGGGCTGAGGAGAACAAGAAGGGGTCATCTCTATCTTCCTTCATTTGAATCTACTACTCATTAAACAAGTAAGGTTTGGGGCAGATGTTTAATCATTTTTTAAAAAAAGACTTCTTTATTTATGCATAAAAGAACTGGGGTACAGGCCAGAAGTGCAAGGGTGAGAGGATTCACCAGAGTGGGGAGCAAAACAGGTAGATCTACTGAAATACATTGCTGAGAGGAGCAGCGGGTAAGGCAGGAGAGGTCTGCTGTGCCATGTGGGTCCCCTCCTTGACCGGGGATCAAACTGGTGCTGCAGTGGCTGTGACTAGCTTCATAGTGCTGAGACTGAACCCCCTTCACCACGAAAGCCCTACGTCAGGTGTTTAAAATGGTCATGTATTAGAAAAGTAGCTGTTAAGAAAATTCCTGGTAGTACAAAAAGCAGAGAATTTCATAGTAGTGTGTCCAAAGGCATAAAGGATGAGAGGCCTGGGGTGAAACTCAGGCATCCTAGGAACCTCCATCTTGAGACTTAGGGGGTCTCTACTTCCCTAGCACCTGTAGCTGTGGGGCGATGAGACAAACAGTGACAACTGCCCCCTTCCCAGCTTACTTCTTATTGGGTGTTTCAGCGAAGCACTTGAGGGAGGATGTCTCCACCACTGTCTCACAAAATGTGACAACAGGATCAGCCACCTGGGAAGCAAAATTAATCATCACGCAAGGTCTCACAACCTTTACCAAAAGAATTTCTGAAATCCCTGACATAACGTTTGCAGGGAAGCCTGTTTTTTTACTCAGTGTGTGGCAAGTATAACAGCAGGTTGTCTGTACGGTCCCTTAAAGTCTGAGAACACTTAGAGCAATGCAGAAATTATGCTTCTGAACTCTGAGTAAGTGGGGATGGAATGAGGACCTAAATTATCGTCCTCTGGGGTATTTGTCAATATGCACTCAGTCATACCACTACCACTCAATGAACATCACCAGGAGATGTGCTGGAGTTGGCGCTAGTGACCAGGTGGGGGCCTGGTCCACTCTCAACCTGTAATGTCTGGGTAGCACAGCTACTTACTGAAGCATCCACATGTCTACGCCCCAGAAGCCCAGTCTCTTCTAAGCACTGATCCTAGTGCATCATCGGAGCATCTAAGAGAGGTATTTGAGAGTGCTCATTCCCACCACTGGTAGACTGATCATGTGATCAGTCTTGACAATGAATCAGGGAGTCAGACCCCACTTTCTCTTTGAAACCACCCCCTCTATGAGTCCCATTCGTACCACAGATCTTATACAATTGTGAGCACCACATTGTACAATTATTTTCTTACAAAAGACCAAGATTAACTCTGGTTTGGGAACCTTAGCTTTAAGAATATGACAATGAGAATGAATCCACAGAAAAAGGCAAAGCAGATTTCAAATACTTTCCCACATAGGAAATAATTGCTCATGTGTTCCCCCAAACACATCTCTCCTATGTACCTCCTTTCCCATGGAGCTTCCCAGGGTTGAGAGGTACAACAAGGGTTGCTTGCTTGTCAAGGGAGTTGTTAAGCCACGCTCATGGCCAGGCAGGCACGAAAGGGAGGGGCCGCTGATTTACCTTGATGTCTATCTCCGAGTACATCTTCCGCAAATCATGCATCACACAGTCCAGGTAGAGCTCCCCAGTGCCCAGAATCACATGCTCACCAGACTCTTCCACCTGAAACACAGGTGGTCACAGCTTGGCTGCTTGTGTCAGCAACAGCAGACAGAAACAGAATCAAGGCCAGAACCCAAGGGGAGATGCTCAAGCCCATGATCAGAAACAGCCACAGCTCAGTGTTGGTTCCCTCCTCTTCAAGAAGGACCAGTGGGAAGCACTGACCTAGGAGCCAGTTCTCAAGACTTCTGGACCACTCAGCACAGTGCTGCTGGGAGTGAGGTCACTGATTTAATGCCTCTCCTAACCACAGAGGGCAAAACCAGCCGCCCGTCTCTGGATATAGGTCAACCCTTTAGCCCTGGCCAACTACTACTCAGAAAGTTATGCTGGCAGGCTTGCGTGCAGAAAGATCAGAGGAAGTCATTTCCCCTCTATTTTGTGAAAAATCAATTCAAAATGTACTTTCCAAGGAACAGCTCCTTCATCTGTAAAGAGACTTGTGGGACGGTGACATGCACATGTGTGCGTGCATCCACCCCAACATGGGTCTCGGTCTGTCTTCAAATAACAGCACAGACAGGGACTGATCTGAAACATCAGGAGCTGCCGGAAGCAGTTCAGAGAGGCCTAATGGATGGTGGCAGTGGCAGCATAGGCCATGTGGCGGGGCTGGCTGCGGCGCCATACCTTAGTGGTGAGGGACGGGTAGCTCTTGTTGACCTTGCGCAGGCCGTCCAGCATCTTGGGCAGCTCTGAGGGGTTGACTGGCTCCACTGCGATCTTGATAACAGAGGTGGTGTTGAACTTCAAGGGCCGGAAAATCTGAGCCTGAGATTCAAATTGCAGTGGAGTGAGGCCACCTGGCCTGAGCAGGCACAGAAGGTAGAGGTAAGAGAGGAGCTGATCCTCCTTTTCTAACTAGGAACCACTGCATGGAGGCAACCAGAGGGCCACTTATTCCCATGTCCTTTGGCAAAACAAAGGGAGGAGGAAAAGACAAAAAGGAGTTCCTCCAAATACAGGGAGACTCCAGCAGGGTCAGCTACAGAGGGCTGAGCCCATGCCAAGGCCGGGAACCAGGAAATGGCAGGGACTCTGGATTAGTCCCTGTGAGTTCTGCTGTGGTTCCATCAGCTTAAGTGTCTGTAGCAGCTCAAGTCTATCCAGCTGTCTTTCAGAAACTCTTACCTCTTCATTGCCTCGGGGTTCTGTTATGGTTGCCGTCTTCACAATTGGCTGATCAACACCTTCGATCAGGACCCAGTTACCAGCAGGAACACGGTTCACTTCAATGTGGTACCTGGAACAACATCCAATAAGGCGCAATGGAATCTGTGCAGAGTGTCTACCTACTGAGCACCTGCTATATGCCAGCCACAGAACCAAATGGATATATCCTAGCCGGGAGGGACACAACAAGCTACCAGTCACATCGATGTGGCTACAAACTGATGCGTACCATCAGAGAAAAGTGCAGGAGGACAGGAAAACCTAACTCTAGGTGGACATTGATGCTAAGTGAGCTGCTGCCCAGGGCACAGGATGTCAGAGATGCCAAAGCACCACAAACAAGACCCCGACCCTCCTAGAGCTTCCATTTTCTCCTACTTTCTAGGGAGTAGGATGGATTTGGAGAAAGAAAAGGGCTGTAGGTGAGATGCAGCAGCCACCTCAGAGCAGCACTCCCTCAGTGTTGTTCCCTAGCTAAGATGCCAGACTTAAGAACTGACAAGCGGGCCTCCCTGGTGGCGCAGTGGGTTAAGCAACGCACTATGAAGCAAACCGCAGCCACTGCAGCACGAGTTCAATCCCTGCTGCCAGCCAGAGAGGGGACCCACATGGCACAGCAGACCTCTCCTGCTTCTCCCGCTGCTCCCCTCAGCAGTGTGTTTCAGTCAGTCTGACTGTTCTGCTCCTCACTCTGTCTCTGGTGAATCCTCTCACCTCCCGCATCTCTGGCCTGTACCCCAGCTCTTGTGTGCACAAATAAATAAATCTTTAAAAAAAAAAAAAAAATAAAAGAACTGACAAGCATCCCACAGGCACAAGCTAAGTTTGATTCTGCAGACTGAATGGACAAGGGATCCAGAAATGTCTTCTACCTTGGTCAAGTAGGATTTAAGAAACAATTTATTTTGGGAAGAATCTTGAAGGTAATGATTTAAGGAAGGCAGAGAGAGGATTATGATGGGTGAACACGGAAAACCTGCTGCAAAAGTTCACTGAAGCCATTCAAAACGCAAAGGCAAAGCTCTTAGCATTATCCCAGGAGTAGCTGCCTCTTGGCCCCAGCAGCCTCAGTAGGGAGCCAGGCAGTTAAGAGTTTCCAAGGAGGACCACCCTTCCAGTTTCTTGGGACAGTTCCAGTGTGAAGGCCTAGTCATGGCCCTCTAGGCCCCAGCTGGTATTACCTGGCCACAGAGATCCAAAGGCGGCCCACGGTGCATATCTGGGAGTCCTCCTCATCCTCCAGGGTGTAGTTCTCCCCCAGCACTTTTACAGGCTGCCCAGCATGGATGGTGCCACTGAGCACCCGGCCAAAGGCATGAAATTGAACTCCATCGTCTGTGCTGTACATCTTGGTGGTGTGGCACATCAGGGGGCCCTGGTGGTGGGGACAGAGCGCAGCTTCAGCCCCACAGGCTCTCTGGGGAAGCACCATTATCTCCACTTCCCTTGACAGCAAAGGCCCAGCCCCATGAAGCAGCCAGATCTAGAGGACGTGGTGATCTCCGGGGAAAATTCCAAACCAAATACCACCTATACTGTGTTATTATCCTTATTTTACAGACCAAGACTCAGCAGAATGAGTAACAGTTCCATGATCATACACTGGTAGTAGCAGCACAGGCTCTGAATTCAGGTCTCTCCAACCATGCTCATGGGAGTGGCATGAAAGGACGGGAAAGAAAGCACCACTCTTACCATCAGAAAAGTGCAAGAGTGGGAAAGCTAGAGAATTGGGGGGGGAGAAGTGTGTGCTGACACATTTCCTTACATCAGGGTCGCAGTCACTCATGGCCTCGCCGAGGTCGGAGTCCACACCGCCGGTATAGGTGTGCTCAATCTTGGGCTTGGCACCCACCTTTGGAGAGGGGATGTGCTGCACACACATGTCCACAAAGCCTGGGGAGGGAGACAGAAACCTCACACTTTTGCACATGGAAGCGGAGTGCGAGCTGCTACCCACTCCAGGAAGGCTGGCAAGCTAAAGGGGAAGGCACTTTCTCTCAGCACTAAAAGCAATGGGACCATGACTCCAGGGGAACTGAACGCCTGTTCCCTAGGAGTAAGCTGTTAAAGATCCAGAGTCACACTGATGCCAGGGAAGAGCAAGTCCTGTTGTCACCCAGGACTCAGCTGACAAAAATTCTACAGTTCCGATGCCAGTCCACGGACTTCTACTAAATCTAAGCACGCACTCTGAGCTAAGTGTGTACCCATCTCTTCTTCCTACCTCTACTTAGAGCAGTCCCTGAACTGGCTCCTCCCCTTAGAGGAAACACTGCATATGTTTCAGTCCAGTAAGTTATGCTGTTTTCCTAACAGCAAATAGGCCAAACAAGAAAGAGCGTCCCTCAGCACACCGGGGCTGGCGTGCTTACTTTTAATCGTCATCTCATATGTTAGACTGAAAGCCAGGTCAGAATGAACAAGTAAAATGACAAACTTTGGGAATTCAGACACCGGCTTCCCACCAGACTTAGCCATCAGACATTGCTGAGAGGGCGCCGAGTTAACACTTATCCCACTTCCCTTTCCTTATAGCTGAGGAATCACTGCAGAATTAGGGTCAGGGTCACAGACTGGCAGGAGCAGGGCCAGAGCAGAATCAAGGCTCAGTTTTTTTCTTAACCAGTCTGGGGCTTTCTACACTACCACCCACCTTCTGGGTAACTAAAATGCAGGGGAGAGGAGTTCAGAGGAGTTGGAGCAATTTGAATCTACAAGTCAAGTCTCTGAGTCCAGGCCTGCTGCTTCCCCCACTGTCATCCCACCTATGAATCCACCTTCTTGACAGCACCCTGGCAAAAATACCAGAACTTGGGAACCTGCTTCCTCATCTCCTTTACTTGAAAGCTCTGCTTGGAAGGCAAATTTAATTGCCTTTGTTTCCCAAGACAGACTCCTTAGATTCCACCCATAGAGTCCATCTACTCAGGAAAGCTAGGAAAAATCAGGCTTTGCATCCCAACCTGCAACTTACTTACAAGTGTCTCAGATCTCTGAGCATCACTGCTAGGAAAGGAAAAAGTTCCCATGATACCGTGGCAGAACATGACGATGGCAATGCTAAGGGGACCATGAGCACTTTATTACCTGTGAATTCGCCAAAAAACTTTTTGCACACCAGCCTGAGCAGAGGGCGGATATTGAGCTTCAGCTCCTCCTTGGTCAGGTGGATGCCAAGCTCGTCCAGGGTCCTTGGGAGGCTGGTGTCCACATCACCCACAACCTGTGACGGCACCAGACACCACATTAGCTGCTGCAATAGTCCCAGTGAGATGCTGCAATCCGGTACCAAGAAAGACCCAAAGGGCAACATCAAGGGTCACTATACTAAGTTTTCTTCTAAGAAGAGCTACTGGCAATGACAACTCTGGTTTTAATGGAGTCTTTGGTACCTACCATTTAAACTAAGGCTGGTTGAAGCAGGTCTGGTTAAATGCCTATGCCAATTAATAAACCAGGCAGCAGATTACTAGCAGTGCTGCCCTCTGCTGTCTGAAAAGCAGCATCTCATCCTACTCAGGAAGATTCCTCACCCTTCCCTATATTGAGACTTCTCAGAATAAGAGGATGACTGTACTGGAAGGAACCAAAAAAGGTCACCTAGCAGTCCATCTCCTGTCAGGCCAGGGCCAAGCTAAATCATCCTTAGCAGACTTAATGTCTCTACTGAGACACATCCTATAAATTTCTTTTTCTAAAAAATTCCAGTCTGACACAAGATAATATCTTTCAGCAGTAATAAATTTTAACTGTTATTTTGTGTTATTGGTATGTCTTGCTATTTTGTTGAATGGAATGGCCACAGATATTCTGCCTACATGTGTGCACTTTTTAAACACTTGTACACTTTATAACTGGGAGAAAGGTCTGCATGAACATTCCTATACCCTTTACAGCCTCTGTAGTAGCCTCTATGCCAATCAATGTGATGTGATACTCTTTCTACATCCTAACCACAGTCCGATACATCCTTTACAACATGACGAACCCCACACATGTACATGTCTATAACAATCACTAAAACCAAGTACAAAAGAGTTAACTTTATGGGATGTACCACAATTCATTTTATCCACATTCTCACTAACGTACATTTTATTTACTTCCAGTTTCTTTTCCTGCTATTAATAATGCTATGACAGGGCCTCCCTGGTGGCGCAGTGGGTTAGGCAATGCACTATGAAGCAAACCGCAGCCACTGCAGCACGAGTTCGATCCCTGCTGCCGGCCAGGGAGGGGACCCACATGGTGCGGCAGACCTCTCCTGCTGTGCCCGCTGCTCCCCTCAGCAGTGTACTTCCATTGATCTGCTTGTTCTGCTCCCCTCTTTGTCTGTGGTGAACCCTCTCACCCCCCCCACACACACCTCTGGCCTGTACCCCAGTGTTTGTATGCATAAATAAATAAATCTTTAAAAAAAAATAATGCTATGACAAACATACAGACACACACACACACCCCCACAAATATATAAACACCCCAGAGGACTTTCACAATTATATTATACCTGCAAATTAAATCCCTATTATAACCAAAAGCCTTAGTTCTCAAGTGTTAGATTTTTTCTGAAGTCAATATCTTTGTACAAAATTCCTCCAGGCTATGTCTTTTTTTCATTCAGCCCGTCCGTTTTCACTTGGACTTTAATACCACTTTGTGCATTGCAGTGTTCTAGATGCAGACCAACCATCCCCATACTTAGTGACATAAAACCGAGATGATTTGGAGCAGAAGTCTGAGTTCACCTCTTTTCTACCTCATGTTTATTATTACTTTTTAAAAAGATTTATTTATTTATACATACAAGAGCTGGGGTACAGGCCAGAGGTGAGAGGGGATAAGAGGATTCACCAGAGACAGAGTGGGGAGCAGAACAGTGGGTCTACTGAGGAGCCCCTGGCAAGACGGGAGAGGTCTGCTGCACCATGTGGGTCAGCTCTCTGGTTGGGGATAGAATTCACACTGCAGGGCCCTCCCTGGTGGCACAGTGGGTTAAGCAGCACACTATGAAGCAAGCCATAGCAGCATGAGTTCGATCCCTGCCGCCAGATCGGGGGGTAACCCACATGTCGCAGGCAGACCTCTCCTACCTTGCCCGCTGCTCCCCTCAGCAGTGTATTTCGGTAGATCTGCCTGTTCTGTTCCCCACTCTGTCTGGTGGATTCTTTCACCCGCCCATGCCTCTGGCCTGTACCCCAGTTCTTGTATGCATAAATAAATAAATCTAAAAACAAAAACAAAACAACAAACTCATGCCGCAGTGGCTGCAGATGCTTCATAGTGCTGTGCTTAACCCCTTGTGCCACCAGGGAGGCCCGTCATACTTATCAGAAGGGCACAGGATTAAAGTCTCAATGCTATGACGCTGTTGCCAGCCACTGCACCATGAGTTCGATCCCCAATCAGGGAGGTGACCCACATGGCACAGCAGACCTCTCCTGTCTCACCTGCTGCTCCCCTCAGCAGTGTATTTTAATAGATCTGACTGTTCTGCTCCCCACTCTGTTTCTGGTGAATCTTCTCACCCCCTGTATCTCTGGCTTACACCTGAGTTCTTATATGCATAAATATATAAAAATAAATGGGGAAAAAAAAGAAAAAAGGCAGACATGAACCCATATACTCACCTGAGCAAGGATCTTATAAAGGGGTTCCAAGATAAACTCCACAAAGCTCCTCTGGGAGCTGCTGGTCGGGGCCTTTTTGGTGAACTTTCGCCTAAAGAGAAGAAGATGCTATGATGATCCAGGAGGGAGAAGGCAGTGTCACTAAGCCCTGTGGTTATTTCCTATGTTCTGAATCTGAGGGCAAAGGGGAAAGGAAGGCCTGTGTGATCACATTTTCAAAGAGAGATCCTGAGAGGGATGACTCTTCCCTGCCCCAACCCAGCTGTGAAGATCTCAAGAGAAAACAGTTGCTCACCCCCACTAAGCTCAGGCAGCTCACCCAGTTTCCACTCAGAGAAGATGGCTGTCTACAACAAAAGTAGGTTTTAACTTTAGGAGCTCTTTCTCTGTCCTCACTAACTGGGAAAATGGATCACCCCTCTGGAGAGCCCCATTCCACACTTTACTTACGTCTTGGGGTTGAAGTAGATGTCACCCCATAGTCTTTTAGCGAATTCCTGGTAGTTAATGTCACCTATACGAGAAGTCATATAATTATAATCTACCTAGTAAAGAACTGTTCAAAATTCTGTTTCAGGTAGCACAAGTGATTTGCAGCTGAGGAATTCTAGCACCTTCTTTTCCAAGGTCAAACATCTCTTTAAAATCAGACGAGAACATTGAGGCACAAAGGACAGGACTGGCCCAAAACTGACTAGGTTGTGCTGGAGCCAATGAGCACCAGGGGTCTCCCTCTCCAGCAGGCACTAAGACTGAGCTGTGAACAAGGGTCTGGTTTACGTTCTTTCCTTTCATGGAACAAGCTCCACGTCCTGTAAGCTATAATCCTAAGGCCCGCCTCTTCTGCAAGTGTTGCTTCATGTGCCTGCATTCTTGCTGATGTGCAGCAGCTCTCCTCTGCTGCCAGTGTGGGCAACCTCCCAGCTGCAGAGTGGCCCAAAGGCTCTGAGAGTGGATAGCTCGCCCTCTGGAGAGAAAACACCAAAGCCTGTCATTGTCTCTTCTTTACCCATTAGTAATTTCATCTTGACTGCAGTCACTAATCCTGGTCAGACAGAACCAAGCAGTTGTGGCTTTTAAAAGTTGAGTCAAGAGTGCCCGAAACATTAAATTAACTCACTGATATCACCAACTACCTCCTGGATATGTGTACCCAGATGTTAAAACTGCTCCCACTCACTGCAGATGGCACAGAGAGAATTAATCATCTTTTTCCTAAGCCACATTTTCCTGAAGATTGTCCTTTTTTGTAATGAGGCTACCACTGGCGCTTCATCCAAGCTAACTATCTTTTTCTTTCCCCATTTTGTAAGTAACAAATTCTTCCCTTTTCCCTCATATTAGTAGTTACCAAAACTTTCCCTTCTCTGTGACCAGCAATGGCCCTTACACGCACCACTGGCCGGGGCTTCGTGAGTACTCTGACAAATCCTGGGCCAGCATGTAACGTGTTTACTGTACGCCTACACAAAACAGAATGAGCGAACACCCTCCCTTCCTTATCCTCCTTTTTACTCCCACAGGTAACATTAATCCAACATTCTCCATCCTGTATCTGATCACTGGCAACAAAGTCTAGATGGGTGTCTGGTACTGCATTCTTTTGCACCTATCACCCCATTCCAATTCTGAATAGTCCCCAACTGCCTACAGAATAAAATCTAAATTCCTTAACCCGGCATTCCAAATCCTCCTCAAAGTAGTCCCAATCCAGCCTGCCAGCAGGTTCACTTGAAATCTTCTTGGACAAAGAGCCCACTATCACTGAACAGGCCACAGGCCAAGACCATCTGCCCACACGCCTCCTCTACCAACCCTGGGAGTCTGACATTCCGATTCCCTTCTTACCACCTGTCCCATCTCCTCTACGCCGCCTTGTCTGACCTGTCTGCCACCGGAGTTGATCCCCCTCTGACTTTCCTCAGCTCCACCTGACGGCAGTTCTCTGGCTCTCGCTCCAGGCCTGCACTACCTCACACTGCCATTCGTCACTCTATAGGATTCTGTCTACCCACTAGAAGTTCCTAGAAGTTGGAGAATGTTTTTTAGGTCTGGCTGTATTCTTTGCAAGAGGACATGGTATGGATTTTGGCAGTAATGGTGTGATGGAAAAAGCAAAGTGAATTCTATTCCCAACCCCATGGATAGGTTCTGTGAAACGTGGGCAGTGTGTTCCCATATATAAACTAAAAGGGAAGTATTCAGTTTTCTCTGAAACTCCTTCCCACTGACTTTCTGTAAGTCTACACATGGCTTTTCATGGTAATGATGCTAGAATCCACAGCTGACTCCTGCATAATCTAACACTGAGTTCCAATGATGAGTAATGCTCTCTCATGAGGCTCGGGCCCTTTTCAATCAGAAAGTCAATAGTTTTGGGCCTCTCTGGTAGCTCAAGGGGGTTGAGCACTGCAGCACTGCACTGTGGGGCTTCCACAGCCACTGCAGCATGAGTTCGATCCCTGGCCAGGGAGGGGACCCATATGGCGCAGCAGACCTCTCCTGTCTCGCCCACTGCTCCCCTCAGCAGTGTATTTCAGTCCATCTGCCTGTTCTGCTCCCCACTGTCTCTGGCCTGTACCCCAGCTCTTGTATGCATAAATAAATAAAATCTTTAAAAAAAATTATCTCTACATCATAATTACAGAAATGGTCTTGAATTCTGTTTTACATGTTGATACTAAGAACATTCAGAAACACAAAATCTACTAAAACTCTGTTCAGAAGAATTTTATTGTCCTTCTATCCATTTTTTATAAAGAGCCACACAGAAACAGCTATTAAACATTATTATGTGTAATGACAAGAAAATGGCTAAATTATACATACTCTAGCCATACAGTGGGCTAGTGGCCGTTACATAAGTAAATTTTAATAAGAATTTCTTATGAGCCAATACTGAATGAAAAAACACAGAATTGATATTTACCCTGTGTTTTTACTTTACATGCATATATATGATCTGTAGGATAAACATCTTATATGTAAGACGGGATGATCTGTGTAATTGAGACACTGAACAGAGAAGGAATAAAAACAATGCTTGCAATGGTTATTGTAATGAAATTATAGGTGAATTTTGCTTCCCTGACTAGGTTGTACTTATTTTCCACTCTCTATGTGGATACATAAAGTATAGACATATATTTTTTTAAAAGGCCAAGTTTTCATGCATTTGTTCCCACCAAAGTGAACGTACTCACATTGGGAGGCAGGACAAGGATATAAACTTTGGGGGGCTCCAGCCTTCTAAGCTGTGAGACCACTCACAGAGCCTGTTGCCTCAGCTCTAAAAACGGAATGCAAACAACCCCTTCCAAGGAAGCCCAGTAATCCACTAGGCATACCACACACGTACCACTAGGACATGGTTCCTGCTGGAATCTGGAGGTAGTTGGGGAGGCACCAAGATGCAGTTGGAGCCTCCTAAGTTGGAGCTAGTCCTAGGGTGCTGGTGTCAGGGCACCAGCTGGGCACCTGGTGGAGGCTCCTTCATTCAGACAGCAAATCCAGCACACGTTCTCAATTAGGCCTACGACATTCCTTGTGACTAGCTACTGGTGACTAGCTAGAACCACTACTAGCAAGAGAGAGTCCATCGCCAAGAGGTCTGAAAGGCCTCTGTGGGTGTGGATAATTCTTTTTAACAAAATCTGTCTCATTCTACGAGATTTTTATTCCTAAAATGAGCTCCCCCTTCTCCCATTTACCTTAAGTTTTCTATTGTTTAGAAACCACTTAGCCTGAAGAAAGTCTAGAGGCCAAAACAGCCCCAAATGTGACAATAACAGTTGATTAAGTACTCCCTACCACAGGGAACTCTGGCATGAAGCCAAATGCTAAAACCATTCAGCAGGAAAGGCACACAGGACGCTGGGGAAGCTGGCAAGACCCACTGCCAGCCAGAGCTTACCAAAGGTGTCAGCATAGATCTTGGCAAAGGAGCCCAGTGTGAAGCAGATGCTGTACTGGGAGCTGGAGAAGCAGACGTTGCCCAGGAGAGGAGAGAGGATCAGGTTCTCATCAGTGGAATACATGCTGAAACAGAGACTGTGGTGAGCACAGTGCCAGGCTGGGTAGACACCGACACTGCACCAAGGGCGAGACGCAGGACCCACTGTCACAGCCTCTCTCCACCCTCAACCTCAGAGGGCTGACATAATACTCAGCTTTGCCAGAATGCTGGTTCAAGAAAGCGACATAATGGAATTGTTGCTAACTCTCAGTAACAAGTTGATTTTCCAGGGTTGGGAACATTCTGTATGATCTTAGCAAGTTAACAGACAGGCAAGGGCAAGCTAAGACAGAAATACCTTGGATCACAGGAAATTAATGTGACGAGAAAGGGTTACCTTAGAGAAATTTCCACTTCACAAATACAGACAGACATAAACACCAGTACAAAATGAATTTAAAAAAGCAACTTTGGGCCTCCCTGGTGCTGCAGTGGGTTGGGCAACGCACTATGAGGCAAACCACAGCCACTGCAGCACAAGTTCGGTCCCTGCCACCAGCTGGGGAGGGGACCCGCATGGCGCAGCAGACCTCTCCTGCCTCGTCCACTGCTCTCCTCAGCAGTGTGTTTCAGTCCATCTGCCTGTTCTGCTCCTCACTCTGTCTCTGGTGGATCCTTTCACCCCCACGCACACACTTCTGGCCTGTACCCCAGTGCTTGTGTGAATAAATAAATCTTAAAAAAAAAAATTAAATTAAAAAAGCAACTTTGCTCCCCACTCTCACGCCACTCTTCTTTATTCTGTTTTGTTTGGCTTTGTTGTACAAACTGGTGTTAAAATGGAGTCTTAAAAGCTATGTAGAGAGCCACCCTGGTGGTGCAATGGGTTGAGTGCTGCACCATGAAGCATCCGCTGCACAGCACCGTGAGTTCAATCCCTGGCCAGGGAGGGGACCCACATGGCACAGCAGACCTCTTCTGCTTCGCCCGCTGCTCCCCTCAGCAGTGTGTTTCGGTCAGTCTGCCTGTTCTGCTCCCCACTCTGTCTCTGGCGAATTCTCTCACCTCCCGCCAATCTGGCCCATATCCCAGCATTGGTATGCATAAATAAATAAATACTAAAAAAAAAAGAAAGCTATGTAAAAGCCATAGTATTCCAAGTTCACTAACATTTAAAAGAAAACACAGAGGTCAAACTCACAACCCTCACCTCATTAACATTTTTTTTTTTGGGGAAATTCTTAATTTAGAAATATAAGTACTGACTTTTTAAAGAGTTGTCCCCTAGTTCACTCTACCTCACCCCACGTTATACTCCCCAGAGGCAATTTTTTAAAACAAATTTAAAGCTTCCTTTAGAGCATTTACCTTCACATGTCTAAATAATTATTATGCTATACCTCATTGAAGAGGTTGAGACATGCCTTTTGGACTTTCTATTTTGGCTAGGATTTGGCCTTATCTTTCCCTTTATCATTTCATCTTTTGGATTCCAGATATTATTTAAGCTGTGGTCATACCCAGCCTTTCCAGAAACAGGAAGAAGATAACCCTGTTGAGAATCAGTGCTTCCCACTGCAGAGGCTCCTGAAAAGTAAATCTGTCTTTGGCACGCAAGTATCATTCCTAACCCTCAACTGGAGTGTGTTCTCTCTAGTGCAGCCTCCTCCCGGGCCCTCTGAGGAGTCACCAGGTACGTCCTTTAGCCTGCAGTCTCGAGAGTTATCAGTCTTCAAAGCCATCCTGATGTACATTCTAAGGTCTCCCAACCATTGCTCATACTTAGTAATGTAAGCTTGAGCTCCACCTTGTTGAGAAGCAGCTATATCCATCGAAGCCACTCACTTACTGGTCTGTGCTAATAAGAATAGCAGTTAACATTTATTCACCCATCAATTATTGTATGCTGAGCACTGTGCCAAGTCTGTTACCTCAAACATCTAACTTCTTGCAACATTCTTCTTATAACCAATTAGGTTGCTGCCACTATTATTATTCCCTTTTCAGAGAATAAAAAGCTGAAGTTCTACAAACTAATTTGCCCAACTTTACACGGCTGGCATGAGGCAAAGAGAGTGATTCTAAAGCTTAAGGTACTGATCACAAGACTAAACTGAAGACGTGCACTGAGTTACATAACTGGTAGAGGTGCAGAATGAAGTCAGCACAGTGGAGTCTCTCTGTAGAGGTGAGAATGTGCCCACAGTGCTGTCCCTCAAGCTCATCAGTGCAAGCCAAGAAATCAGTTGCCCCCAGAAGTATTTAAGGCTAATTTATATCAAACAGAGTCCCCAAGTATAGGAAATCCTCTCCCGGAGCCTATACCTTATCAATCCGTTGACCTCATCTACAATGTGGCGCAGCTTATAATAGGCATCTGTGGGAGGCAGCTTCAGTTCCAGGATGAGCCGGTCAATCTTGTTGATGCACACAGTGACTGCCAGCCTCTCCTGTACCGCGTGCTTGATCAGCCGCTCTGTGTTCAGCATCACCTGAGAGACACAAGACTCGCAAGGTGACGATAAGAGCAAAGAGGACAGGGCGTCCAGGGCACAGCCCAGATGGTGCAATTTTAAAATACAAAACATGGGCCTCCCTGGTGGCGCAAGGGGTTAAGCATCATACTGTGAAGCTACCTGTAGCTACTGCAGCATAAGTTTGAACCCCCGCCAGGAAGATGACCCACGTGGCACAGCAGACCTCTCCTGCCTCACCCACTGCTCCCCTCAGCAGTGTATTTCAGTCACTCTGCCCGATCTGTTCCCCATTCTGTCTCTGGTGAATGTTCTCACCCCCAACACCTCTGGCCTGTACCCCTCCCCTGTTCTTGTATGCATAAATAAATCTTAAAAAAAAAAAAATACAAAGCATGAGAGGAAAAGGACCTGGGGAAAGACTGTTGGGTGGAACCAGAGGGTATCTTGCTCAAAAGGAGGTGCAAAAACTCTAAGAGGGCATCTCGCAGGTCTGAACAATGAATGAATACATGACGCTGGGTGCCAGGTTTCTTGGCGCTAGAGAAGACAGGCTAGTAAGAACTGTGGTGTTGGAGTGGAACTGTGGAGACTAGGATCAACAACTACTTTCAATATATGTAGGTGTAAAGACAGAAATGTGCATGTATGCATGTGTGTGTTAGCTGTGTTCAGCGTCAAGCAGTAGTGCAATCCCAGTCCTCACTCTGAGGAGCTAAAGTTCCTCAGAAAAATGGCTGATTTCAGGATTGAAGCAAGAAAATTACTAGATGAGTCTAGAATATTTTTGTTTTGTACTTGAAAGTAAGTACGCCCTTAGAAGAGGGAATATAGGATAAAGAAGCCAGCCTGCAGGATCTCTCGCTGGCCAAGTCAGGGACAACCTGAATACTGAAAGACATAAGGATGGTAACACACTATAACCCACTGAGTAAAATGAAAATCCACAATTTCACTATTAATAAGTTAACAAAGGAGGGAGAAGAGAAAGCTTTTCCTTAAGTGAGAATTCCAGTAACCATTATAGAAGGAATGTCAAGAGTTAGAAAATCACCATCTACAAACATCATAGAAATAACCCAGGCAGGATCAGTGGATGACAATACTAGGTAAAGTTTGATAAGGAACAGAAAACAGAATGTATATGTAGACTTAAGGTATCTCCCCACAAAATCACTTATTGACAAAGGGAAAACAGTAATTTTACACTGCAGAAACCTGGCAGGCCTCACCTTAACCAAGTCACCAGTCACAGCTAAACTGGTATCGTGGACCTCCTGATGGAACGGACTAGTAAGAAATCAACTCTATTTATGTAGTGTGCTCATGACAAAAAATAATCCTGTATCTAATCATGAGAAAACATTAGTCAAACCCAAACTGAGACATTCTACAAAATAAATCACTTATACACTTTAAAAAATGTCAACACTGGGCCCTCCCTGGTGGCGCAGTGGGTTAAGCAACGCACTATGAAGCAAACCATAGCCCCTGCAGCATGAGTTCGATCCCTGCCGCCAGCTGGGAAGGTGACCCACACGGTGTAGGCACACCTTTCCTGCCTCACTCGCTGCTCCCCTCAGCAGTGTGTTTCTGTCAATCTGCCTGTTGTGCTGCCTGCTCTGTCTGGTGGATTCTCTCACCACCCCACACCTCTGGCCTGTACCCCAGTGTTTGTATGCATAAATAAATAAATCTTAAAAAAAAAATGTCAACACCATAAAAGACTACGAAAGTCTAATAATGAACAGTTAGTTTCAATTAGAAAAGACTAAAAAGACATTAAGACTAAATGATATGAATCTTCCTGAATAAAAATTCTGTAAGTGAAACTGAACAAAGTCTGTAGAAAAGAGTTGTACAACAGTAAAGGACCGAAGTTAAAGTCCTTGACTTTGTAACTGCTATGGTTATATAAGTGAAATGTCCTTGTTCGTAAAAAATACATTCTGAAATACTTCACTTCCAAGTAGTTCAAGGTACACACATACACACACACACACACACACACACAGAATTACAAAGCAAATGAGGGTGACTTCTTTGTACTGTTCTTGCAACTTCCAAAATGAAGTCCATTTTAAAGAGGCAACTCTGGCTCCCTCTGCTGACATGCCCACCAAGGACATGGTTATTTGGTCTTTCAATTCAGAAATAATAGAAGACACTCTGGGCCTTTTAGCTCCAATCTCTAGTTTAGAAAAACTCATTAATATTTAAAATCCATTTATATGAATATACTCTCCTCCCTCCCTTTTATTTACATTTATTATTTTATTTTTGTGTCTCCTGAATGACAATGGATCCTGAAATTCTGAACTTCACTGGCAAGTATACAGGGACCCATTTTGAGAGCTAACTTTAAATTTTGCTTGCTGCCCATATTTTGGAGCAGAAAGCCTCAATCTCACAGGTTTTCAATTTCTCTGGCTCTCAGCCTGCTTGGTACTCCAGTCACTCAGGGGCAAATTTAATGGGGAGGGGGATGAGAACAGAGTCAGACTCACGCCTTCAGCAGCATCGATGAAGAGGACCACTCCATCTGAGATGCGCAAGCCAGCCGTGACCTCATCAGAAAAGTTCACGTGTCCTGAAAAGCACATACCAAGTTAGCCATCACCTATATGGTGGCTAGATGAAGCACAATTAGCTTGTAAGAGGTCTGAAGGGCACACAAAGCAAGTGAAAGCCCATGTATCCTCTTCCCGTCTCCCCACAGCTCACTGCAGTGTATAAAATTCCACATTTGGAGTCCCATCCTTGGATTAAGCTTTCATATAGGAAGCCTCCAAGCATACGAAGGAAATGTTTGATCTGTAAGGATGCAATGCCCTCACATTCACACACCAGCTAGTTTAATCAGCAGAGAACAGAGAACACAACTGGAGGCAGGGCAAAGGTGGGCCTGGTACACAGAAGGTAGTTCCTGGTGCTGCTTGAAGAGTGGGAGGCAGGGTTAGAGGTGTGAAGGGACTGGGCACCTGATGGGCAAAAAAGACAAAGCCACCAAAACCCAAATCTCTCTGTTGAAAGGCCTGTTCTGAGTTGGTCCTCTCCTCAAGGGGTTGAGAGCAGCACTGTGAAGCACCCGCAGCCACTGCAGCATGAGTTCAATCCCCGGCCAGGGAGGGGACCCACATGGCACAGCAGATCTCTCCTGCCTTGCCTGCTGCTCCCCTCAGCAGTGTATATCAGTCAATCTGCCTGTTCTGCTCCCCACTCTGTCTCTGGTGACTCTTCTCAACCCTCACACCTCTGACCTGTACCCCTCCCCTGTTCTTGTATGCATAAATAAATCTTAAAAAAAAAAAACCAACAAACAAAACGAGTCAAAGGGCAAGGCATAGTGCCCCCTTGGTAGCCTACATGTCCTTCAGCAGGTGGCCTGTCACATGCAAAGTCTCCTTCAACAGAATGAGTCTGAGGCCAGGGGCCATGTCTGAGTTTCCCCAGCATCCATGGTAGGAGATGCCGTTGTTTCCCCAGCATCCAGGATTTGGCTGACACAGGTGGACACGAACAAAATTCTCCAGAATTTAAATATTCTATAGCAGAGTGAAGAAAAGTGCAAAATAGTCTAGAGCACAGTGCTTGCTAATTAGCCGTAAGCAGAGAAGATAGATACGAAAATTGTCTCAACAAAGGTGAAGGGAATGTAAAAACCAACCATTACTGCTCTTTTCTGCTCTGTAAAGAGTGGAAGTGCAAGAACCAAACAAGATCAGGGTCTCCCTGGTGGTACAAGGAGTTAAGTATCAGCACAATCAAGCTTTCAGTAGCCACTGCAGCATGAGTTCGATCCCTGACCAGGGAGCTGACCCACATGGTGCAGCAGACCTCTCCTGTCTCACCCGCTGCTCCCCTCAGCAGTGTATTTTGGTTGATCTGCCTGTTCTGCTCCCCACTCTGTCTCTGGTGAAACCTCTCACTCTACCCCACATCCCATACCTCTAGCCTGGATCTTAGTTCTATTATGCATAAATAAATAAAATAAATCTTTAAAAAAACAAAAACAAATAAGATCAAGCAATGTCCTACCTGGTGTATCCATTATATTGAAGAGGTAAGATTTTCCTTTGGTATCTGGCAGGACCACCGTCACAGGGGTGCTTTTGATGCCAACACCTCTCTGTAAATCACAAAGGAGTGGTTGAGGTTGCCTCCTATGCAAGAGAGGTTTGTTCTGCCTTTGGGATTTGCCAGTTGCGAGTATTTAATGCTGATTTCTCTCTTCGTCATGGTATGATTTTTATCTAGATCTCTATCCAGAATGAACTTGAAGATGAACTGTATTAATAGCTTTTGGAGGTGGTTTATTTCAAATGCAAAGTAAAGTCAACTGGCAAGCAAAGCACTATTAAATCATAAGAGAGAAGCCAGGCACTAAAATCTTATCCTTATTATATACTGGAAACAAAAATAGTAACTACACATCATATAAGGAAATAACAACAACAAAAACCCCAATCTGGCACATTTTAGGTTTTTTAAAAATATAGTTTACAACTGGAAATAAGTATTTAAAAATCTCTGGACAAACAAATATACACATCTATTAAGAATAGCAATAGCTAACATTTGTTGATTATCATATGCCAGCACTGTTCAAAGTTCATTTAGTAAACCAGACTTAAGTACTTGAACTCTACATGTGGTCACTTAAGAAAAAGAAATGGGGGGGGGGTGCCTCCCTGGTGGTGCAATGGGCTAAATAACGCACTATGAAGCAGACTGCAGCCACTGCAACACGAGTTTGATCCCTGCCGCTGGCCGGGAGGAGGGGACCCACAATGGCACAGCAGACCTCTCTTGCTTCGCCCACGGCTCCCCCCAATGTGTTTCAGTTAATCTGCCTGCTTTGTTCCCCACTCTGTCGCTGGTGAATCCTCTCACCCACCCCACACACCTCTGGTATATACCCCAAGGCACTGGATGCATAAATAAATCTTTAAAAAAAATAGAGGAAAGAGAAGGGCTTGAGGAGAGGGATAGAGATCCAGATGGAAACAAAGAACAATCAGTTGGACTGGGACTGACAGACACATGCTTATTCTATTACGCAGGCTTAGAGCAAAGACCAGTGAACCCATTCTCAAGGAGACACTACTCCTCGAAAGAGATCACATAGATGGGGTTATCTCACAGGTCTTAAGGATGTCATCCTTAAAAAATCCTGTTGGGCACCTGCAAACTTACAGTATAAACGTATACATCATGACTTGGTATTTGCCCTATTAGGACAAATTAAATCCAGCACAAAATAGGAGGTTTCCCTATAACCTGCCTACTCAGCTGTCCTTCAAATTATAGATCATGGAATGACTGGGTAGAGATAAAGTGAGATCACTTGGTCTCATTCACAGGCATTTAAACTTATCATGAAAATAACAAAGTCCAGGGCCTCCCTGGTGGCGCAGGGGGTTACGCTCCGCACTATGAAGCATCCGTGGCACAGCAGCGCAAGTTTGATCCCCAGCCAGGGAGGAGACCCACATGGCACAGCAGATCTCTCCTGCCTCACCCACTGCTCCCCTCAGCAGTATATTTCAGTCCATCTGCCTGTCCTGCTCACCACTTTGTCTCTGTTGAATCCTGTCACCTCCCGTGACTCAGGGCTACACCCCAGCTCTTGTATGCGTAAGTAAATCTTTAAAAAAAAAAAAAAAGGAGGATAACAAGGTTCAGCTGCATATTTCTAGACTGGAAGTGAGGGAGGATGCTGTATGGACTAAATTATTTTTACAAAGGCTCTTCTACATTCTCTTCAAAACTAGTACAGGGGGGTCTGGTGTGAGCAATCAGGTTTCCCCAGGTACACTTGCTTACCTCTTGCTCCGTGAAGAGGATATCGGTGTAGCACAGCTGGAAAGAATAAACTATCATTACCATCCAGCCTCTTCCCACACACAAACCACCATACACTTCCCTCGCCATCCCCAAGCTCAAAGGTTTCTGCTTCAGGAGGAGAATAGATTTAAGACAGTTGGGTGTGTCCCTACAGAACTTCCAGACAATGAGATCTGGACCCTCCCAGATGGAAAATGGATGTTTTTGAGGGGTAGAGTGGTCCCTGAAGACCAGGTATGTCTGGAAAGCTAAATTATATCAAATGCACTGAATTCTTAGAGTAGCAAAGGGAGACACATAAGCCTCTATGGAACCCCCACAGCTCAAAATAGTCAATCTGGCAGAGATTGAACATTTATTGCACTGAGACTCAAAGCTACACTTGGCCTCATTCACAGGCATTTAAATTTATCATGAAAACAACAAGGTCCAATTGTATCATATTTCGGGAGTAGGCTATTAATACTAAGGAAAGAATAGGCTATAAAAGCCAGAATACATCAGAACAGAGACAGAATCCCAGTGCAGAACAGATCATCCAAAAATACTACAGGTTCATATTCTCTATGCTCCTGGAAAAGTCAAAATTATTTTCTCAAAGGTTAGTAACAGAAATTACAATTATAATGTAGCACTTGTAGGCATCATTATTTATAATGAGTGGGGAGCTTGAAGGAAGAAGAGACACCTCTGTAATATTCTGGATGGTTTGTCCCAAACCCTCAAAAGAATTTTTACTTACATCTTGGTCATAACGTTTTCTGATTTCTGGGTGAGTCTGCTCTATTAAACAATCTACAAAACATGTCTGAAAGGAAAGAGAAGATTAAAACTTGCTAAACAGGAAAATCTTTTCCCAATGCCCAAAATACCATATAATTCAGGGATAAGGAAAGGAAAAGGAGAACAAGGAGGATTATGGGACAGCAAAGGATAAACACTGAAGCCACAGGATTTATTTTCAAATGAAAGATGAAATCTTTCTTGGACAAGCATCTCCCAGGAAATGAAAACTTATAAAACCAGAGTAAGGCTCAAGTCCCCATCTTCTGTCCAGACAGAGACACAAAGTTCAGGCAAGCAAATGGCTTAGCAGCAGGGTACAGTCAATGTTCAGGGGAAAAAACAGAATTTCACTGTGGTTTCCAACTGGCATAGAGGCCCCCCACAGTCAGGAGGTCCCAGCCTCAAATCTCAACCTGTGATTGAGAATTGAAAAAATGAGCAGGAATGAAGATAAACCCTGTTCCAAGTAGCTAAAAGGTCTCTCACCTTGCCATGATGGAGATGGCCACAAAGGGTCACATTTCTGATGAGCTCTGAATTATCCATCAGATCTGCCAAGAAACTGAGAAGGGAAAGGGAAAGAGAGAGGAATGTTAGCAAGCATTTCCAGGTGGGGTGTGGGAAAAGGTGGTTGAGTGTTTCTGGCCAGGAATAACCTTCAGACCAACTCCCTGACACTTTTGGCCTACACCCCAGCTCTTGTATGCATAAATAAATACATCTTTTAAATACATCTTTTTTTTTTTTAATACACACAAGAACTGGGGTACAGGCCAGAGGTGTGTGTGGGGGTTAGAGGATTCACCAGAGACAGAGTGGGCAGCAGAACAGGCAGACTGAAACACACTGCTGAGGGGAGCAGCGGGCAAGGCAGGAGAGGTCTGCTGCGCCATGTGGGACCCCTCCCTGGCTGGTGGCAGGGACTGAACTTGTGCTGCAGTGGCTGCGGTTTGCTTTCTAGTGCGTTGCTTAACCCACTGCGCCACCAGGAGGCCCTAAATAAATACATCTTTAAAAAAACAAACAAAAAAAGACGACAATCTATTAAAAAAAAAAAGATTGAGCCTAAATATTCTAGCAGCCAGATAAGCTATAGGAAAATTTCAACAAATTACAGGGAGAGATTTCTGCTTCACAATTCACTGGCTACTTCAAACATCACCACAAACCTACTTCCATGAAAAATAACCCCACACTGTTCATGCAGAGAGGCTGAGAGGCCTTATAACTTACTCCATTTCATATACTGTGACAGGTAATGTCTGCTCCATCAGAGTGAATTTCTTGGTTTTCACTGGCTTAATAATGGGTTCTAGGAAAAAAATTGGTAGTGATGGTCAGGTAGGCATAAAAGCCCCATTCCATTAGACTGAGCTTTCAGAATGTATGATATATGACATCAATTTATGTTATTCTCAAGGCCCACTCATGTTGAGGAAGTTCAGGGAATACTATTTGGCACAAGACAGTGAAAGATATTGAATTGTGGACTGAGAAGTTTGTACTTCATTTTGTGGAAGGGAGAGGCGCTGAATTTAGATTGAGGTCAATGTCAATTCAAAATTTCTCCTTGCATTTATAAATGCAACAGAAGATCGATGGAAATTATTAAAGTGGAAAGGAAGTGTGAAAACTAGTTTTAGAGTCTGGGATTATTTAGATGGAAACACTTCTCAGCCCAGTGGGAGAACTTAAAAACAGTCTTCAAATACCTAAACAGATATTAAATAAGTAAATAAATAACTCTTAATTGCTTAGTAACAAGCTACAAGTTTTAATAAATATTTAACTGAATTTCAATCCAGAAATAGTACTCGAAAGCAATAAAGGAAAACTGATCCATTCACTGAACTTTCAAGATCAGTGAAAACTATTAAATGAGGCTTCAGACATCAACTTCACCTCTCACAACCCAGTGCCTCCCACCTTACCTGTGAGAGGCTGGGTGTCTTCCTCTTGAACTATGGTCTCCACCTCCGGACCGTACACCTCCTCGGCTGTGGGGTAGTACTTCTTGTCCTCGTGAAGCACCACCTCCATCCCTGGGTGATCATCATCGTGATCTCCGACGTCATCGTCGTCGTCATCATCATCCATCTAAACACGAGAGAGGGAAGGAAGGAGTGTGAGAGGCATGTCCTTTCCTTCCCACAACTGACTACACTACACGAGTTAAGAGCATGCCTTGAGTTACAAACGCTGGAAGGCTTCTTAGTTTGAGAGTTCAGTGGGGCAGTCCTTTTTGTGTAGGGTTCTTCATGAAGAGAAGACTGTGAGCTGTGACTGTGAACGCTCTCCTGATCGAAACCAGTCCCTTCCTCTTATAAAGGTGGGCACTGCTCACAAAGGGAACAAGATGGGAGAAAATAAATGGCTTATCACAAAACCCCCTTGGAAGGAAAAAGGTAACTTCCTCCAAGGGCAGAAAGCCAGGAACCAGAGATAGAAACTGGGAGCAAACCACACCTTTAAAACATTGACTTAGAGTCAAAGAATTGCTCTTGAAAAACACCTTTGTAGACAGATAAATAACTGGTACGGGAAAGGATGTAGAGAAACCGGAACCCTCATATGCTGCTGGTGAATGTAAAATGGTGCAGCTACTTTGGAAAACAGTTTGGTAAACAGTTACCACATGACCAGTAACTCCACTCCTAGATATGTGTCAAGACAAATGAAAATTTATATTCACACAAAAGCATAAACAGGGGCCTCCCTGGTGGTTCAAGGGGTTAAATCTCAGCACTATGAAGCTATCTGAGGTCACTGCAGCACAAGTTCGATCCCTGGTCAGGGAACTGACCCACATGGCATGGCACACCTCTCCTGATAAACAGATAAATGTGATATTCATATAGTGAAATATTTGGCAGTAAAGAAATACTTCTACCTGCTACAACACAGATGAACCCTGAAACAGAAAAAGACCTTGTATTGTATAACGCTTTTATAGGAAATGTTGAGAACAGGAAAATCTATATAGAGACAGAAAGTAGACAGGTAGTTGCCGAGGGCTGGTAAGGACAGAAGAATTGGGGGTGATAGTTGAGGGATATGAGGTTTCTCTCTGGGATGATAAAAGCCATCTAAAATTGCTAATATGGGGACCTCCCTGGTGGCGAAATGGGTTGAGTGTTGCACTGCAGAACTTCTGCGGCCGCTGCAGTGCAAGTTCGATCCCCGACCAGGGAGGTGACCCATTTGGTGGGTGTAGCAGACCTCTCCTGCCTTTCCCACTGTTCCCCCCAGCAGTGCACACTTCAGTAGATCTGCCTGTTCTTCTCCCTGCTCTGTCTCTGGTGAATACTCTCACACTCCACCTCTGGCCTGTGCCCCAGCTCTTGTATGCATAAATAAATAAAATCTTTAAAAATAAAATAGTTACTATGTTTATATAACTATGAATGTATAAAAGCCAGTGAAATATACATGGTTAATGGGTTAACTGTATGGTATGTGCATTATAACTCAATAAAACTGCTAAAAAATAACTCTATAGCTTTTTTCCTAATACACAATTATAAAACATAAGGAAAAAAACTCCAAAATTTATGTATATTTACCCCTTATACTTTCTGATGGCTATGTGGTCTACATATACCACAACTTATTTAATCAACCCCCTATTTCCAAGCCTAGAAGTGACTTCTAATTCGAGTACTGTAAACATTAAAATAAACCTTTTCATGTGCCCACTTTCATGAATATTATGCACTATTTCTTTTTTTTTAAAAAAAAAGATGTATTTTTATTTATATATACAAGAGCTGGGGTACAGGCCAGAGTCCAGGGTGGTGAGAGGATTCACCAGAGACAGAGCGGGGAGCAGAACAGGCAGATGGACTGAAACACACTGCTGAGGGGAGCGGTGGGCAAGGCAGGAGAGGTCTGCCTCGCCATGTGGGTCCCCTCCCTGGCTGGTGGCAGGGATTGAACTCGTGCTGCAGTGGCTACGGTTTGCTTCATAGTGTGTTGCCCAACCCACTGCACCACCAGGGAGGCCCTATGCACTATTTCTTTAAGATAAATTCCAGAAGTAAAAGTGCCAGGCCAAAGGGTCTGCATATTTCATAAGCCTGACCTACAGAAATGCCTCAGCAATGCACTCACAGGGGTAGAACATGAGAGCACAGCAAATTCTGCAGCTGGACAAGAGGTCATGTGGTCTGTCAGGCATTTATTCAACTAGGTATTTAATGAGCCCCACCATGTGCCAGGCGCTTTTCTGGACACCATCCTCCTATTCCCTCACGTCAGGAACACCATCTGATCCGAGTTCTTTAGGTGCTACTAGTTTTTGTGTTCTAGGTGCGCAGTGACTATCACACTGCAGTCCTGGTGGAATGGATGAATTTATTTCCTGGTGACTATTGCCAATAACAAGGCACTCTTACAAGGCAGCCCATTTCCCTGCTAGAAAGCTGGTCTCTGTAAATGACCTGTGAATCTACCTCGTAAATCCACCCCTGGTCAGAAGCAACATCTGCTAGAAGGTCTTTGAAATAATTCAAAGTGGCTACTTCGTCACCCTAATGATCCCAAATATCCCGGTTTACTAATTTACTTAGTGATTCTTATTGGGCACTTACTATGTACTATGTACCAGCAGCTGTTCTAGGTATTGGTGATGACACTTGCGCAAACATCTAGAGGGAGAGAGAGAATAAGCTCTACAAAAAGCTGGGGAAAAGCATAGTAGTTACAGGGAAATAGCAAATGCAAAGGCCCCAAGCCAAGAGCATGCTGGCAACTTTGAGACTTAGCAAGGTAGCCAGTATGGTGAGAATGATGGGGAGAAAACAGTGTAAGCTGAGCTCATGCAGGAAGTGATCATGGGGGAGTTTCTGGACTGTTCTAAGTAATTTTTTATTTTTACACTAGGGCAGTGGATCTCAACTAGTAGCAATTTTGCCCTTCCCCTTACCCCTGGGAATATATGAAATGTACTAAATATCCTGCAAAGCCTAGGACAGCACCACAACAAAGAATCATCTGGCCTCAAAGTTGAGAAACCCTGTTTCAGAGTTTCTGAGTAGGAGTGAAATGATCAGACTTCTGTTTTCAGAGAACCACAATGGTTCCCAACCTGAGACTATACAATGAGGAGGATTAATTAGCAAGCTACTGCAGTATATCAGAAAGGAGGTGACAACTGTGGCAGCCTGGACCAGAGGGGTAGCTATGAAGGTGAAGAGAGGCTGGATTCTGAATATGTTTTGAAGGTAGCATTTCTTAACATAGCTGGAGGTAGGTATGAAAAAACCAGAAATGAATAACTGCAGAATGGCCCAGTCTTGACTGAGATGAGAAAGACTAAAAGAACAGGCTGGGGTGGGGAAATGTAGGGGCAGGCAGTGTCTAGGTTTTAAATATGCTAAGTTTGAGATGCCCTATTAGACATCAAGTAGAGATGCCAAGTAGGAAGCTAACATACAAACCTGAGATTTAATAGAAAGTTCCAAATTGGAGAAGAAATAAATTTGAGAGCCTCAGTGAACAGAAGGTATGTGGTAGACTGGAGTTCACCAGTGAGTGTAGAGAGAGACCAGATAAGGAACAGCCTTGGGGCCTGTGGGCATTTAGAGATCAGAGAGATGAGGAGGAACCAGTAGAGAAGACTGAAAGGAACAGCGAGGGAGGGGGAAAACACCAAGGGCTTCCCTGGAAGCCGAGGGACAAGGGTAAATTAAGTAAGGAGTCATCAGCTGGGTCAGATGCTGGAGGTAGGTCAAGCAAGATGAGGACTGGGCCTGGGGCAGAAGTCCAGAACTGGGCTTGAGAGAAAATGGGAGATGACCTGGGACAGCAAGTATCAACAACTCCTGAGATGAGGTGCAGGGGAAGCAGGGAAATGGGAGGTAACTGAAGGAGGATATGAGGTCAAGGTATGACTTTAAGAAGAAATAACAGCTGGTCTGTATGCTGATAGAGAGGGGAAACTGGTGATGCAGGAGAGAAGGGCAGACCTGCTGGGGTGAACATCTGGAACAGATGAGCAGGGAGGGGTTTCCAGTAGACAGAAACATAAGCAAATCATCCATAAGACCAGGAGCGAAGGCGTGTGGCACAGATGCAGGGAGGTGGGTAGATGTAGCCCCGAGAGCTTGTTTTCCTTCACACAAATCTCAGCATGTCAACTTCTTTCCTAACGCATACACAAACCCTCTGGTGGTGAGCCGACAGGCCACCTCCTACCATCTTTACACTCCACTTCTAGGAATATGGCCTAAGATTACGCTGGCTCATTTGGCAGCCATATGCAGCCTACTGGCAGTAGCTCCGAAATAGCTATCCAGCTAGTCTCTGGACCAGACGCACAAGTAGCAGCAGAGACGGATACTAAAACGCACCAGTCCTCACAGTGCTGAGTGGCAAGAGTAAGAAACACGATGGTGCAGGTAACACAGTGCCATTTACTTAGCAGGTACACAACAACTTCACACATTTTGCAACTCATACAAACAACAAGAAACATTAGGACATTACTGTAGTATGAATATGAGATTAAAAGGAATTAAGTCAAACAAGAGCAGAGCCTTGCACATGGAATAATACTGAGCAGCATGAATTAGTCTGATAACTCTGAACTGAGGTGAAAATATTCACAAATCCCCTAAGCACTTTCTTTTTCTTGTTTTGTTTTTTGCTAACAGCTTCAGTGAGATATAATTTACATTTACACAATTAGCCCATTAAAAACGCACAATCCAATAGTTTTTAGTACATTCACAACTGCGTAACCAATCACCTTTGGATATATCACTACAAAAAGAAACCAATACTTGGGCCATCACGCCCCAATGCCATGCCCTCAATGTAAGGCAATCAAGTCACTCTACTTCCTGTCTCTACAGAGAGCTGCCTATTCCACTGGTCCACTCTGAATGTCATTTCTGCACATACATTTTTTCGGTCACCCAGTCAGGAATGGTGTATGACACCAGGTTAATATCCTTTAAACGGCACTAACCCTCCCCTGCTTTGTATTATAAATATACATACTTTTTGTATATATCACCTCTGTTGATAAGCAGTAGGTTCCTGGAGGGCAGGAGAGAGGGCCTTGGCTCTCTGCATCATGATTCCTTGCAAATAAAGTGCTCCATAAATACTTAATGAATTAATTCTTGAGCTTTATTTAGCATGGAATTCAAGCTTATTAGGATCACTTTGAATTTAGATTTCATTATCCAATATATTTGCGTTGTGCAAATTCTATAAACCGCCCTTTTCTATCTTCACTTAAGCCACTGATAAAAAGGTTGAAAAGGACAGGGCCAGGGATGAAGCCTGGGGCATGTTACAGAACTCTGGTGGTGACCCACTAATCAACACTCTCTGGGTCCCATTGTTCAGTCAGCTGTGGGCTCTCCTATTTGTGTCAGGATCCGACCTATATTCTTTCCACAAGGACATCATGATTAAAAGTGTTTATCCTGACAAGGGGAGTGGCAAGGAATGAGGGCCAAGGAGAAGACCTTTCTAACTACAGGGTTTGAATGAAAGCATATCTATGCATATGCTTTTAAAAAAAAAGCCTTTAAAATATTTTTTAAAAGAAAAGCAACCAGTTTATTAAATATAAACAAAGACTTCAAAAGCCTTGCTCAAGTCAAGATACAGCATGTCCACCGCAGACCTCTGATATATATATATCTCAATCTAGTAATTGTATCAAGAGAAAATTATTTTAATAAAATTCCTACTAGCTTCTTAAGTGTTCAAAAGCCATGTGTTTTAAAGTGCCTTCTGTAATTTTCAACATAGAGGCACACTATACCCACTAGTCTGTAGTTTCTTTTTCTCCACCTTTAATGAGGTGGCTGATCCACTTTCTGGTCACCGCCCCCATTTCTTACAGATGACCACAGTGGCGCTCAGATTACTCCTGCAAGCCTTCCCCACCACCCCACCAGGGTAGTTCTCATCTGGGACTGCAGATTAGTACACACCTAAAGCTACAAGACACTCTCTTTTCACCTCACCAAAACAATTTCAGTTTTCTTTTCCAGTGTTAATTCTACTTTTTCTAGTTTGAAGGACATTTTCCCTGAGGGGAGAAGACAGATGGCCACCAAGGGCTTTTGTTCTGCTTTCCTGCTGCCCCACTAACATTATACTTCCACTAATAAGCAGTGGGCCTTTGACCTCTTGTTCATCTTGTTTCTGAAAACTGCTAAGAGATCAAAGCCACTTCTGGTATCTTTCTCAGCTTCAAACCATTTTGACCATCATCTTGCACAGCTCTTCTGGAAGGGAGTCATAGGAACCTGTTCTTACCTTTCTACTGCTTTAACATAGCTTTCAAAGGCTGAGCTCATGAGGAAGTTCCCAGTGCAGCTGCACTTGTAAAAGTTGCGTACCTTTTCTACGCTGGAATTATTTATTATATTCAAAAGGCACTTCGGGCAAATGGCAGAAGAGCCACAACCAGATAACTGCCCCACCAAGGAAACTACCTTATATTCTCTTTTGGAACTTCAGTAGCTAAGCTTTTTTAGGGCAGTATAAGACCCCAATGAGTCATTTTATAAAAAGGGCAAGGTTAGAGATGTACACAGGGCATTAAGGGAACAAAGAAGATTCAGTACCTTATTGCCTTTTACGAAAAAGATGAAAAAGGAATACATTTGTTTTACCTCATCAAGATCTTTAGTCTCTCTGCCTAATTCATCATCATCTTCATCAGAATCCAGTTCTGGTCCAATATAATTCCCAAACTCATCATACAAGTCAGTATCCATGACGCTAAAATTCAAGAAGGGAAGTGTTATGTTAGACTCTGGCAAGGTAGCTGAGGCTTCCATGACATGACCCCATCTTTCCAGCCTTATGGTTGATCATACCCCATAATCTCCTCTCCAGTAACAACCTATGGATTGCTCACCCTGTACTTTCTGCTCTTCTGTTCTACTTGCTGTTTATAGACCCTTCTTTCATTTCCTTTTTAACATTAAATTTTTAAAAAGATTTATTTTTGCGTGTAAGAGCTAGGTTGCAGGTCAGAGGTGCACGGGGCAGGGTCTGTGGTGGTGAGGGGAGATAGAGAAAGGCCAGAGACAGAACAGGGATCAAAACAGGCGGATTGACTGAAATATACTGCTGAGGGGAGCAGTAGGCGAGACAGGAGGTCTGCTGTGCCACTGTTAGTTTTCTAACAGTTTAATATGAGAAAGTTGTAAAAACATTACACATAATTCTCTTTTCCCGGGCCCGCCCTGGTGGCGCAGTGGGTTAAGCAACGCACTATGAAGCAAAACCGCAGTCACTGCAGCACGAGTTCGATCCCTGCTGCCGGCCAGGGAGGGGACCCACATGGCGTGGCAGACCTCTCCTGCCTTGTCCGCTGCTGCCCTCAGCAGTGTGTTTCTGTCCATCTGCCTGTTCTGCATCCTGCTGTCTGGTGGATTCTCTCACCACCCCCACACCTCTGGCCTGTACCCCAGTGCTTGTATGCATAAATAAATAAATCTTTTAAAAAAAATAATTCTCTTTTCCCTAAACTAGAGAATAGGCCGCTGAGAAAATGCCTCAATACCCCCTAATACCTTAGTGCAGGAAATGGCAGACTAGGGCTTTTGGTCAAACCCAACTGACTGTTTTCACTCAGCCCCCAAGCTAAAAATACTTGATACATTTTTAAGTAGTTGAAAAAAATCAAAATAGCAATTTGTGATACACAAAAATTATTAAAATTCAAATTACAGTGCCTGTGAAAACTTTATTGAAATACAGCCATGGTCATTTATTTATATATTCAGTGGATGCTAGCTCACTCTAACACTGTTTTTTTTTTTTTTTAAAGATTTATTTATTTACGCATACAGGAGCTGGGGCACAGGCCAGAGGTGCAGGAGGTGAGAGGATTCACCAAAGCAGGGAGCAGAACAGGCAGATGGACTGAAACACACTGCTGAGGGCAGCACCGGTTTGCTACACCATGTGGGTCCCCTCCCTGGCCGGCAGCAGGGATCGAACTCGTGCCACAGCGGCTGCGGTTTGCTTCATAGTGCGGTGCTTACCCACTGTGCCACCGGGGAGGCCCTCACTCTAACACTGTTATGGCAGAGTTCAGCAGTTGCAACTGAGGCCCACAAAGCCTAAAAAATTTACTAAAAGGTCCTTCACAGAAAAAGTCTGCCAACTGGGACTCCCTGGTGGCACAAGGGGTTAAGGCGCAGCATTATAAGGCCCTCTGCAGCCACTGCAGCATGCTCAATCCCCAGCCAGGGGGCTGACCCACATGGTGTGGCAGACCTCTGCTGTCTCTCCCGCTGCTCCCCTCAGTGGTGTATTTCAGTCAATGTGTCTGTAGTGTTGCCCACTCTGTCTCTAGTGAATCCTCACATCACCCATACCTCTTGCCTGTGCCCCAGTTCTTGTATGAATAAATAGGTAAATCTTAAAAAAAGGAAAAGTCTGCCAACCTGTGCTTTACTGTGTGATTCCTACAAATAAGGAATTCTCTTACATAATCACAATAAAATCATCAAAATGATGAAACTAACACAGTATGACCAGCTAATCCAGACTCCCATTCAAGTCTCACAAACTGTTCCAATGATGTCCTGCACTGCAAAGGATCCAATTTGCATTCAGTGGTCACATCAATAGTCACTTTCAATCTAGAGCAGATCCTTACATGGCTCTTCTGAACTGACACTCTGAAGTTTGCTAGTAAGGCTATTAAGTTTGCAGAATGTACCTTAATTTGGGTTTGTCTGATGTTTCTCATGATTAGATTCAGGTTATGCATTTTTGGCGGGAGAATCACAAAAGTGATGCTGTGTTCTTTTTAGTGCATCCCTTATCAGGTGGTATATGATTTAATTTACTCCATTAGTAGTGATGTTTGGTTGTTGTTTTTTTAAAGATTTATTTATTTGTGCATATAAGAACTGGGGTACAGGTGGTGAGAGGATTCACCAGAAACAGAGTGGGGAATGGAACAGGCAAAGTGACTGAAATACAATGCTGCAAGGGAGCAGCAGGCGAGGCAGGAGAGGTCTGCTGTGCCATGGGGGTCAGCTCCTGGCTGGGAATCGAACTTGTGCTGCAGTGGCTGCTGACAGCTTCATAGTGCTGAGACTTAACCCCTAGTGCCAGCAGATAGGCCCCAGTAGTGATGTAAACTCAACCATCTGATTATGGTGGTGTCTACTATGCTTTTCCATTGTAAAGTTATCTGTTTCCTCTTTTTAATTTATAACCCATTAATTTTTATGGGTTTTTGCCACTTCAATTATAGAAACTCTATTCAAAATGAGAGCTCAAATGCCACATCTTTTAAGCTTGTCTAGATTCTTAATTCTTCATTCCTCTACTCTCCTATAGCCTTTGCGCCTTTATCATATTACTTGTCTTGAATTGCAGTTAACTATACCAATTACCCTCACCAACAACTCTATAGTTTACAAGTAACAGGCCAGAGCATGGGTTGAAGTCTTGTGTTCTGGAGTTGGATGATCTAGACTTGAATGCTAATTTTGTCACTTAAAAACTACAGAACTTCAGGTAAGTTACTGCACCTCTTCAAACCTGTTTCTTAACAGGAAAAATGGAGTGAATAATCCTCCTTGTATAAAAGGTCATGGAAGCAAAACTTATTCTGGGGCACATTTTTTTAATACAAATACCCTATGTCCCTTGTGCTCATTTGCCAGTGTCAGAACCTTGCAACAGAAGGAACTGGATAAATGCTAAATGAATAGTTCATTTGAGGATACTGGTATTTTTTTTTAAATTTTATTTATTTATGCATACAAGGGCTGGGGTACAGGCCAGAGGCATGGGGTGTGAGAAGAGTCACCAGAGACAGGGTGGGGAGCAGAACAGGCAGATGGACTGAGAAGAGAGCAGTAGCACTGCTGAAGAGAGCAACAGGCGAGGTCTGCTGCACCACGTGGGTCCCCTACCGGGTCAGGGATGGAACTAGCGCCTCAGTGGCTGCGGAAGGCCCTCAATGTGGCGCTCAAATGTTGCACAACCAGGGAGGCCCAGGAATACTGATATTTCTTGCATTAGATACCTTCCACATTCCACAGTGCCACCTGTTGAATGCTGATTATAAATAAATAGTGAATTGAACGTTCTGAAGATTAATAATTAAATTCAAATTACTGCAGAAACTTTTATATGCATACTCTTTTTACTTCCAAAGAGCTATCATATCTGTGCTCACTTCATTCTCTCAAGGCCCCGTAAAGGGATTGCAGAAATTTGTAGAAGGCTGTTTGAGGAACATACCAAGATATTTTCTACTTTAGGGCCATTACACTTGTTATTCTTTCCTGAAATACACTTTCCTTTGGACAGTTATATTATGTTCCTTCATTTCACTCAGGTCTCTAATAAAAATGTATCGCTTTCTCTGAGAAGCGTCCCTATCCCTCTAAAAAAAAAGCCCCACTACACACGTTCTCCAGCCACCACAGTTCAATGTTTTATTATTACTAACGTTTACCATTAGTTGACATGCAACTATTCACATGTATACTATGATCTCCCCAACCACAATTTTACAAGACTTTGTTTACTTAGGACAGTGCCTGGCACAAAATTGGATCTCAGTAAGTATTTTCTGAATGAACCAACGACTCCAACAAGACACAGAAAGAAGAAGCTGACTTGACACAGCTGCTCATTTTCGGAAACATACCTCACTAGCTTCTTACAGTTGTAATGCAGGCTTTCAAAGGAAGACAGGATAAAGACAGAGGGAGCTTCGCAGAAAAGAGGTGCAGGTGGCATAGAAAGAAGAGGCATGAAAGAGGGAAATGGATCGTCGGAGCATCCCTGCCCAGTGAAGGGATTTTACGGATGGACAATATAGAGGGGACGCAGGAATGAAGGGGTGTGGAGTGGAGGGGGTAGGCTTTCATTCCAGCTCCCGCACCATGTAGAGTTTTCTCCAAAGACTTTACTTAATGTTCAACAACAGTCGAAGCACCCTTCCCAATTCGTAACCCGCGCCAGCTTACCTCCCACCTGCTCAGTCAAAAGCGCCAAGTCCGCCGCTGGAGACCGCGTTTCCGCTCCACGCCGAGACACCTTCTGCGCCCGCCGTCTGAAAGGACCCCGCGGACGCCGCTGTTGCGTTTCTGCCGGGAGGACAGCCCTCTGCCTAAGTGCCACATTGGGGGAACGAAAACAGCAGACCCAGGAACAGACAAAATGAGTCCCTAAACCTAGGTATGGGCTGCTCTAAAGAGAGCGAGGCCTAAAGAAGGCAAGAATTTGATCAGGCACCTCGGGCACCTGGAAAGGGGCCTTCAGTCCGATCACGTGACATACTGTTGGCGCAGTTGCTGCGCAACCACAACTTTGGGCAAAGTCTGTTCGGGCTTTTTAAGGGCTTCCCAAAGAAACGAGGGAATCAAGGTCTGGGCTGCTGGGATGAAGGTCAGGGGGGAAGGTCTTGGGGTGGAAGGTTAATTGTTCTACTTATTCGGTTACTGGGGAGGACGCAGGATTGGACAGGACCCAGGACACCTGAGTTCTTTACCAGACCAGTTCCCTTCTTGGTGTTCAGTTTCCCCACGTCGGGGTACAGGGCACGAACCATGGGATTGGTTGCAGATCTCTTACTTACCTTAGTGCTGTTGATGATGTTTCCACCACAAAATCTAGCTCAATGCATGGGTTTGAAATTCAAAGAGATTTCAGCAAGTAAATGTCAGAACCAAATCTAGAACTCAAAACAGATGATTCCACGGCAGAAAATGTCGATTAACCTCAGATATGAGGAGCAGCAGTGGTTGCCCAAGTACTTAGGTACCTGTGCACCAGCCCTGGACTGGACAGAGGAATTTGGGGACAGAGATCATTGAGCCATTTTTTCTGCCACTTCTACTTGATTTCCTGCTCAGTAATTAAATCTGGTTTGGGCAAAATCCGTGATTCTCTATTAAAGACATTTAATAATGGGTGAAATTTTACCCTTGGACTCAAGAGCAGGTAACAATAGTTTCGCTTTTGTGTGAGATCCTCTATCACAACAACCTGTTATCAAGTGAACCCATGTGGAATAGTGAAGGGACTGAATTCTGAAAACCAAATGCCTCCTCACCCAAAGCACAAAAATAAAAATATTTTCAGAGGTAGAGAACAAAATTAATCCAAACTTAAAGTAGGATTCTATTCTATTTTCAGTGACAACTCTTAAGCAAGTTCTTGCTTTGCAACTCAGTTCCCCTCCATAGAAAACCAGATTTTTGTAAGACCCCCCAACAAGAGTGCTTTGGGGTTCTTTTGTGGGCTGGCAAAGAATACAGATGGGTCCTCCTCTTTGATATTAACCCTTTGACTGATGTCCATTTCCTTGCCTCCCAGATTCAAACCATGGAAAGGAACAACTTCATTGACTTCAAGGCTTTAGAGAAAGAGCTGCAGGCTGCACTCGCTGCTGATGAGAAATACAAACGGGAGAATGCTGCCAAGTTACGGGCAGTGGAACAGAGGGTGGCTTCCTACGAGGAGTTCAGGTTGACTTAATGCTGTTTTTCTCAGTCCCTCCTGTTATGATACACTATAGTGGATAGAAACATGTGCTTTGAAGTTAAACAATTCTGGCATCTGTCCTGGCTTTACCCTCACTATCTGTGTGCTCTTGTGCAAGTTATTTAAACTCTCTGAGCCTTCATTCCTCATCTGTAAATGAGAATGACTACTATTATAATGACGACTATTAAATGAGCTATTACAAAGGAGATTCTGAGAACAATGGCAGATACTCAATGGGAAGTACTCAATAGCTGTAAGTTAGTGTCGCTATTGTTATTGTTTTTATTATCATCATATTGTCCTAAAAGTTCCAGTCTATAAATGCAAAGTCCAATCACCTCAAACCCACAGACAACATTAAACCCACCTCCCAATCTGTACTTTTCCCACAGGGGAATTGTCCTTGCATCACATCTGAAGCCACTGGAGCAGAAGGACAAGATAGGAGGAACAATGACTGTGCCCTGGAATTGTTACAGCACTCAGGGAAAGACCGACCAGGATGAGATCACTGAAATCTCCCAGGTAGATGAAGTCCAGCCTCTTCAGCCCAGCAGAACTTTCTGCCCTAAACCTCCAATCCTGACTTCTTATAACACATACCTCTTCCTCACTTCTCACATTAAGCTGCAATCTCCGGGGGTGGGAGGGTGGGGAAAGCAGCTGATGGTGAGGCTGAGTTGAACTGGGTAGAACAAGTCAGAAATGTGGACTAAGCAGATCCCCTTCAGTCAGTCCAGGTCAGATTTGGGGTTTTTTGCCTCCAGGTTATATGGAATGATCCTGTGATAATGTTGGGGAGGGGAGACCCAGGCTGTCATACACTGAATTCTCACCTTGGGTTCCTTTCTCTCTTCCTGAGGTTTCTAATCAGCCCTTCCACTCTGCTCAGAGTTAACCCTGACTTATCTTTGTAGAGCAAGGCTGTGTCCTCCTTCATCAGTAGGAAAATCCTGGTAAAACAGACTCTCAAGTTATGGCCAGAGTTCCTTGGGACCCTCTCTCCCTGTCCCACTGCTAGGTCCCTCATCCGAAAAGGAGGCCCAGAGGGGTCATTGCCTTTCTAGTGTTCAGAGAGCAGTACAGACAGATAACAACCCACATACTCCCCTCAATCTGAACCCCCTCTCCTTCCCTGCAATCCAGGAGAAAACCCTCTTCCAGCCTGAGACCTCAGCAGAGTTCTACCGTGACTGGCGGCGACATTTGCAGAGTGGACCAGAGCGCTACCAGGCCCTGATACAACTTGGGGGTCCAAAGCTGGGCCGCCTCTTCCAGACAGACGTGGGGTTTGGACTTCTAGGGGAGCTACTGATGGCCCTGGCCAATCACGTGAAGCCAGTGGACCGGTCCATGGTGCTGGGCATTCTGGACAGTTTGACCAACACGGGGCGCTTCACCCTGAACCTGAGCCTGCTGAGCCACGTGGAGAGACAGAGCTGCAGAGACTTGTTTCAGAAGCTGCAGGCCATGAGTGCCGCCAGACCTCAGCAAGAGGTGCTCAGTCAGGAGCGGCCTGGTGGACTCCAGGAGGAGGAGAGGCTACGAGGGCTGCGAGGGCTGTACCAAGTGGATTGATAGGCCCAGCTACCTTCAGAGGCCCCCATCGTCACAGGAGGCACTTTTTGGTTGTCTTGGGGCTCTGCAGAGCAATAAAGAACATGCACATACCTCACTTCCTTCTCAGCCTGGAATTAAAGGCAAAGCCAGAATCAAATCTTCCCCACTTCTCCAATTCTGAACTGCGTGGGTTCATGGGATGGTCAAGGGCCCAAGAAGTTGAAAAGTTTCGTTCCCACCTTTGGTCTGCCAGCCCCTCTAGCCCACAGCCTGAGCAACCCAACCCAATGCCGGCCCACAGCCTGAGCAACCCAACCCAATGCCGGCCATTCCAGCTACAGCCTCCACTCCAAAAAATGAAAAAGCACATCATTATTCTTCCATGGTAAACAAATACTGATCGCTATAGCTCTTAATAAGAGTACTTTTTGAAAAAAAGAATATTTATAACCCCAAAACAATGGATGGACGTGTAACTGACAAATGAGCAAATGCTACCTTATTTGAGGTGCAATATTTTCCACCAGCTCCTGGGCAGGTTGGGCCTGAGACAGACCCTGCCAGGCCATCAGGTCAGGTCCGGTCAGCCACCCAGGCTTCTTCAGGTGTGCAGGTGCAGGTTTCCTTCTTTCCCTGGGACACTCAATGGGAAGAACTTTCCACCATGCAGGTGAGGCAGGGCCTGCAGCAGGGGGAGAGAAAGTCCCCTCTCCAAGCACCTGGGCCCTTGCTTCTCATTTGGATTTCCTGTGACCCATTCTTGGGCAAGTGCCAGGGTTCTAGAAAGTGTAGAGGGCCAAGTTCTAGAATGGCTTTCCCTCTAGGTCACATCTGGAACCTTAGAAGGGCGGCTTGTACATCAGCTGGGAATAAACTGCTGAACGTTTGACTGTTTCCTATAGATCGTTGCCTCTTTTCCTGCCTGCTTAATCCTTCCCTCAGATAGATGCCTCCTCCTGGCAGTGGTTTCTAGAAGTCCATAGATCCCCAGTGACGTTTTCCCTCTTTCCATCATGAACCTGGCCCACACCACTGTGCTCCTGTGGGTGTGGGGGAGCCTCCAGGCCTTTGAAATCGTGGAGAAAGAGAACATTTTTCAGAGGACACCCTGCCCGGCTTTCCTGATGTTTGACAATGCAGCCTACCTGGCCGATATGAGCTTCGAGCTTCCCTGCCACTGCAAGCCTGAGGAGGTACCCGCTGTCGTCTGGTACTACCAAAAGCACCTGGGCAGCAGCCACACCAAAGTGCTGACGGACTTCGATGGGCGGGTGCTGACGGAGGCAGCCCAGGTGCGTGTGGGCAGCGACATGCTGGTTCGCTTCAGCATCCGCATGTTCAACCTCTTGGTTTTCCAGGCCCAGCCTGAGGACTCAGGCTTATATTTTTGCGGCAGCAGGAAGGGGGAGTACTTTTATGCCTATGATGTGGACATCCAGAGCAGTCAGGCAATGGTGGCTGCCTTCAAAGATCAGGGTCAGGAGCCCTTTGTAGACGAGTACCATGGGAGTCTCCACGTCTTCACCACCTTCTGGGAGTGGACCCCCTGTGACCGCTGTGGGGTACGTGGGGAACAGTGGCGCATTGGCCTCTGCTATCTGCAGAGCCCGAACCTCTCACCCCGCTACCGTAAGACTCTGCCTGAGGTGGTGTCCTGTGGCTCTCGGGCTGTGCCAAGGAAGCTTCAGGCCAAGGTCAAGGACCACCCACCCGAGTTACTGGTTCGGAGCTGCATGGTGCCCTGTGAGAAGCAGGAGAAGTTCGGGCAGAGCATTATGGCCATCTTCAACTATGTGTCCAAAGTGGGCAGCCGGCCCTGGGTGCCCCAGGTGCCCATTCAGTTCCACCAACAACGACTGGGCCATGGACTCATCATCTCCTGTCCTGGGGCCCGGCCAGAGCATGCCGTGGCCTGGGACAAGGACCACCAGCAACTCTATCGCACACAGTACCTGAAGGGCGTCAACAGGTCCATGAGAGTGTTCATCGACCATGGCAACCATCTTCACATCCGCTTTGCCCAGCTGACTGACAGGGGCATCTATTATTGCTGGCGGCAGGGGGTGCGCATCGCTGGGTTCCGACTGGGCATGACATCTCGAGGGCGCCACAAAGCCTCTTTCTCAGACCCTGAAACTCGTTCTGCTGTGACTCTCACCCTGATTGGCTACCTGCTCATCACAGCTGTCTTCATCACCATTCACCTCTGTCGTTGCTGCTGTTACTTATTTAACTGTTGTCCTGGCTTTCCCCCCAGGATTCCTCTGCCCTGGCTCTGAAGACCAGTTGTACCTAAATGTGGTTGTTAAATGATACCCAGGATGCCAGGCTGGGACACGTGGCAATGGGTGTGGACAAGTCTGTTAGTTACCACCTGCTCTCCATCTTCATGCACATGTTGGGGATGTGATCTGGGAGTGGGGGAGGCCTGAGGCACTTAGGAGGTGTGGGACTAAGGCTGGGATGGACATCCCAGCGTGCTCGTGTGTTCTGACCGCTCGCTCAGATCGGGGAAGATGTGAACCTAATATGTGTCGAATGACCTGTGTGTTTGAGATGCTTTATTTTATTGCCTTTGAGGATGGTCAAGAAGGTGCTGGTTGAATTGGGGATATCAGCAAGAAGAAGAAAAGCATGGTGGAAGCTTAGGTAAATGTCCTCTGTCTTCCTTCTCAGCTTCATCCTGGGACTACCAGGTAGAAATTACAGGTTTGGGAATAAAGGTAAAGATGAGGATAGGGGAAATGGCTGAGGAAAGTGGAAATCAGATCGGATTCAGGGCTTTCCTGAGAGATTGCGCCCAAGAGAGATTAGGGGTGAGAAGAGGGGTAAGGAGCATAGGCTGGTGGGTGGAGGGGTGCCAGGGCTGTCTGGGCAGAACAGGGCTGCAGGTGGGCTCCCAAAGTAAGAAGCAGGAAGTTGGGTCTTGTTCAAGGCTGCTTTCCACCCTCTTCCCCCTGCCCCACCTCCCCTGAACAGATCAGAATCCACTCTGGGGAAGGTTCCAGCAGGCGGCTTTATTTTTCCTCAGTGACTAAAGGCGGCAACTGTACCCTGTAGGCTAGCAGCAGTGGGTGGCAGGCAGGAGTGGGGAAAGGGTACCAAGTCTTGAAAAGAGGGACGAACTCTCACTTTCCCCTCCCTCTGGCCCTAGAGGGGAGAGGGGGAATGGGCCCTCTCAGCCCACTCTGGGCACATAACCCCATGCTCCCCAGTCTTCCTTGGAAAGCAGAGCAGGTGCCCCTCCGCCTCCAAGCTGCAAGAACACAACCCAGGGTCTTCACTCAGCTCCTGCCTCAGTTTCCTGAATTAGAAAATAGGGTGCTACCTAAAACATGGGGGTATATTTCCTGCTCTGGTTAGAGGGGATCCCAGGGGCCCTGGGCTTAGGGAAGAGCTGTGGGTCACTGTGGGTTGGAGGGTCAGCTATGTGGCAGTGACTTTACCCAGCAGTATTTGCTGGACTTGGGGGTCAGCAGCTGCTGGGGCTCAGAGGCCAGGGTGAACAGGGATTGTGCATTGAAGAAGGGGCCTTGAGAACTGTGACGACTGTATCCTGAGCCCCTGGACGGCAGCCCTTTCTCTCCCGTTTCAGCATCTTCAAGAGGATGAACCACTTTCTTGATTCCCATGACCCAGAGACCAATGTGTCACCCACACCCCCAGCTCTGAGGTCCAGGGGGTCATCCCAACTGCCTCCTCTACCATCTCTCCCTGCCCTACCCCCTGCGGCCTGTATGGGGGAGTCCTCCTAGGCTTGACCTCTCTGGGCTCACACCTAGGAGCAACATGTGGCTCCCTCCCAGCCCCCCTTCCCTCTCCACTTACACTACCGCATCCCCCAAGTGCTGAGCATCAAGCTCCCACGTGCCCACAGCATGCCACATGGCAGCTCTGCGAGGCTGAGGCACTGGCGTTATCTCGCGGGAGGCCCTTCAGGGATCTGAGCAGGCCAGGGATCCCGTCTGGTGGTCAGGGTCAGGGTCTCCCTACCCGCCCGCTCTCAGACTGGGCAGGGTCAGTCTAGAGTCGGCCTCTGGCCAGGGCTCTCCTGCTTTCCGCTTCCTGTCTCAGAGTCTCAGTTTTCCTCCAGCAGCCTGAGGAAGCTCAAAGGCACAGTTTCTCCAGATGCCCCGAGAGACCCCCAACTCTGGCAGTGGTTGCCATGACAACAGGGATTAGGGCTACAGAGGGTGATTTATTAGATCCCCTTGCCCTCTCCAACTCCTCTTCCCCCTCCCAATTCTAACCCAAGCTGCTGGCCACACACTTCCAGGCCATCCCATTGGGGGGTGAGTGTCCTACCAGATGGAGTTTCTGGGTGCAGGGTGGATACTGTCTGACAGGCCTGCTGACGAGCCTGGAACAGAGCTGGAGGGGGCAGGAGAGCGGCCAAGGTGAGGGGACTGCAGGAACTGGCTATCAGAGAGGAACAGCTATCCTATCTCCTGCTGCAGGGCTCTCCAGCTGTGGGGCGGGGGCCACAAGGTGGGCCCCCTCACATCATGTCCTTGTGCTCCTGCTTGGACTCCTTAATGACCTGTAGGGGACAGAGAAAGTGCACTGTGCAACAGCTAAGCACCCACAGAGAACTCCCGGCCCACCACTGCTGGGCTATGTGACGCTGGGTAAGTCCCCAGCCTGGGTCTTTCTTTTCTGCAACAGTTACAGGAAACAGCCCCAGCCCCATGTATCAATCAGAAGGGGAGATGCGGCTTGTAAAGTGACACCCAGCACAGGCGAGCTGACAGTGTATGACTGGCTAGCACTGTTGATGGTGTGATGGGGGAGGGGTAAAACTGGGTCCCCTCTTTCCTGTCCTCTGGCATGTTCCTTTGGTCAAGCTGGAAATTGAAAGTTGGGAATGAAAACTACTAAGTTTGATTCTCTTTCTTGCTCCCCCAAGTCTGGCACTGGGAGCACCTCAATCTGAGCATGAGAAAGGGGAAAGCCCCAGTCAGGACCCCAACCAGGCGCTTAGACACCTGGACTCCCCTTAGAACTGCCAGCAGAGGGCTGGGATGTGGAGTTCCTTTCTTCTTCCTGAGCCTCCTTCGGGGGCATCTGTGAGTTGTGGGAGGGACCATCTATGTGCCAGCAGCTGGTTTCTCCCAGAGCTTGGTCTCCGGAATGCCTGGGGACAACCAGAACCTGACAGGACCAGAATCCAGGCCTGCCCTCCTCACCTCTCCATCCCGCGTCTCCACGGTCTTCACCATGATGTTCCTCTTAAGGTGGCCTTCTGACATGGTCTTGGTGTCCAGGCTGGTTTCTGCAGGCACGAGGAGAGAGGGGTTCTTGTGGGCTCTCCGGCCCTAGACAGCCTCTCCAACCAGCTTCCCCATCAACTATACACCCCAATCATGAGTAAGAAATCCTGTTCTTCCAAAAGGCCCCAGTGCCCACAGTGCTGGGGGAGCCCTGGCTGCTCTGTGCAGTGCCGCCCACTCTCCTGACCTGGCTGCCTCTACGCCCCTCCACCTGCCCTCGCCTGGCACCTTTCTGACAACCCAGCCCTAGGCTCTGAAATCAGGCAGGCCAGAACTGGAGTCTAGTTCAGTCACTAGTCAGCCACACGACTCAGTTTCCTCATCTGCAAAATGGAGATGATCTTGTCTACTTCTCCAGAGGGAAATGAAGAGTCAGGTAACTGAAATAATCTGTGTTAAAAATTAGAGCACAAATTAGAGTTCAATTCATGGGGGCCCCTTCCCTGTCCCCCTTCCCCTTCTCTACTTCTTGCTGCCATTTCTCCGGGCCTGACTCTCCCTTTGCTGTGTGGCCCTTGGCAGTAGCACCGCTGCCTGGTCCCGCGTTGGACCCCCTTGGGGCTGAACTGAGCCCTGCGAAAGTACATCTGCTGTTCCTAAATTTTCTAGCCCAGAAGAATTTTTTCCTTAGCAAAGAATCACTTGATCCATGCAGGTAAAAAGGGATTTCGTGCCCCCCTCCCCGCCACAGAGGAAAACATAACATGCCATACCCACTAATGTTTAAAATTAAGAGAAGGGCGCATAAAACTTTATTCACTGCAAGAGCAGCAGTCCAGACAAAAATAATCCTCTGGGCTGAGTCAGCAGTGAGCCGAGCAGTGGAGCGTTGGGGACGGAGAATCAAGCAGCGAGCCTGGGTACAGCACTGGGCACAGCAAGACCTGAGGGGCCCTCCCAGGGAAGGGATGAGGAGACGCAGGGGCTGGCATTTGGCCACAGGCCCCAGAGCATCTCATCCGAGCACCCAAGGAAACATCCCCTTCGACACAGTTAGCTCTGTCAGTTTGACCTGCGCTTACCCTGTGCCAGGTCCTAAAGGGGCACTGAGGGGCTGGGAAAATGATACCCTGTTGGCCCTTTAGGGGAAACTTGGGAGGAGGGAACCCTGGAGGGCAGGGAATGGGCCTGGTGAGGCAGACTCCCTGTGAGGCTGAGAAAAGCGCTGTGTTGGAAAGGCAGGCCGCTAACCCGAGAGAGCCGGTGGGGCTCCATTTACAATCTGGTGAGCCTGTTTTGGTATAACTTGTATTGTGAAGCTTTTGAGATGTCTTGTGACCTTGTGACCTTCCCCTTCTTTGGTGCTTTTGCCCCCTGTAGTGACAAGCAGTTAAAAAAAAAGACAAAACATAAAACGCTCAGAAGGCAGAGGTGGCTCTGGGATCTGTGGGCTGTGGGCGGGACAGAGGTTGAGACCCTCACCAGGTTCTCCAGTGGAATAGGGTGCAGGATAGGGGACACAGGGCAGGGTAGGACAAGAATGGCTGCCATCCCCACTTGGGTGCCCTGGAATGGTGTTCTGACTAGGAGCTCTGCTGTGGACTCACAGGCCCCCAAGGAGAGCTTGGGGTCCCTTTGCCCCAGGTCTGAGGGAGGGGCAGGGAGCCACCACCTGGAGCATGAGGCCCTGCTCCACTGACCTCGGATCTGCAGGCTGGAGAAAGTCCGCACAGGAACGGTGATGCTGAAAGACAGCAGAGGCAGAGCTGTGACCTGCTGTTTGAGGACGTCGGAGGCCAAGCTCTGGTAACATCTCATGTTGTCGGGTGCTCTTCCTTGCCAGGAATAGGCAGTCCCACCTCCAAGTTTTCCCCAGCATGAGACACGGGGTGAGCAAGGACTAGGAGGCGCACCTCTGTTCCAAGGAGAGCCCAGGCTTGGAGGTGGTGGAGGGGAGGGGAAAGCAGTGAAGGAAGTTCCCAGGAGGGTGAAGAAATCGGTCAGGGGGAAAGAAATGCAATCTTTGCTGGAAATGGGGAGTGACCCTCTTAGTTGGGGGTGTGGTGTAACCCAAGTCCTTGGAGCTGGGACTAGTCAACATTGGTTGAGTTGAGTCCATTCATTCCTCAAATAATTGTTGACTGTTGACTGCCGACTGCGTGTCAGGCAAGCACCGTGCTGGCCAATGGCGTAGGAAGCGTCTGGACACGCGGCATAAGATGCAGCCCGCAGGGAGGAGGCGGCAGGGCGGGCAAGCAGGGAGGTTCCCTGGAGGCGGTGAGGACTCACCGGTTCTCCTCGCCCTCCAGCAGTTTCCTGTAGGTGGCGATCTCGATGTCCAGAGCCAGCTTGACGTTGAGCAGGTCCTGGTACTCCTGCAGGTGGCGGGCCATGTCGTGCTTGAGGTTCTGCCCCTCCTCCTCCAGCCGGCTCAGCGCCTCCTGGTAACTCGCAACTTCCCGCGCATGGCGCTCCTCCTGCTCGCGCATCTGCCTCTCCAGGGACTCGTTCTGTGGGGTGGAGCCCGACGTTCCCCCCAGCACCGTCACGCCCCCCCTCCCCGGACTAAGAGAGACTTCAAGGTGTCATCTTCTCTGCCCACCCCAACCCAGCCCCTCCCGCCATTACCCGCCTCCACCTTTTCCTCGGGCGCCCCTCTTCCCCAGTAACTTTCCAGAGGCCCGCCCCCAATTCTGGTCTCCGCCCCTAGCCCTTTTGCTCGCGCATCTTCCTGGGGTGGCAGAGGCTCCTCCAGTTCACCAACTTCCCTGAGCCACCGGCCCCTTAGCCTCCAGCCTCCCACCTGCCCGCACTCACCATGCCGCGCAAGGATTCAAGGTCGCAGGTCAAGGCCTGCAGCTGGCGCCGGTAGTCGTTGGCCTCGTGCTTGGCCTGGCGGAGCAGCTCGGTGTTGCGGGCAGCAGCGTCAGTCAGGTCTGCAAACTAGATGGGGAGAGAGTCCTATGCTAAGGGTGCAACGACGGCTGCATGTGGGGAACAGTGTGGGTACCAAGGAAGGCAGGGCCCCGGAAATCAAGTGGTTGTCCAGGTGACTGCTGGACATTGGCTCTGTGTGGGATTATGCCCTGTGGCCCATGGACCCGGGGCACAGAAGCCATTGCTATGTCTCTAACACCCAGCACAGCTCTGGGTCAGTGCATGAATGAGCGAAGGGTGTTTGCTCCAGAATCGATGGCCTCCTGCACTGGCAGCTCCATCTTCAAGATTGAACTTTCTTTCTACCCCTACCCCCCCATAGACAGTGGGCTGTGGCCAGCAGGGCCCTGGTTCTTGTGGCTCTCTCCCCAAGCTTGCAGTGAGGTCCCCAGCGGCTCCATCAGGACAAAGCCATGCTCAGGGCCGTGACTGGCTTCTGCCACTCACACGCTCAGCTCTGAGCCCTGGGAAGCCATAGCCTGCCAGTTTGGCCTAGCCCAAAGGCCCTTCCTTCCAAGATACCCTCCTGGTCCTTACACTGGATATAAAGTCTGCCCCGCGGTGTTCTCTAGGGATGCCATGTCTGGGTGCACATCCTATCTCCCTCAGTATCCCAGGCAGTGCCTGACACACGGTAGATGTTCAATAACCCAGGACACAGACAGCAGAGGCTTCAAGAATGCAGGTCCCCGGGAGAGCTGGCCAGGGTCAGAAATAGAAATCTAGCACTACCATTTAGGCGTCATGTGACTGGGGGCAAGTTAGTTAACCTTTTTGGACTTCAGGTCTCTCGTATAAGAATAGTACCGACTTCATCGTGAGAGAATCCATGCAAAGCACAGTACCTAGTAGACCACAGTGGTGGCTGCTAGTAAGACTAGCAGTAGCAGTAACAACAAACACTTACTGGAAGTGAGAGTGCTCATGTGACCCTGGAGCAAGTTGACCCACTTCTCACCCAAAGATTATGCTCTCCAAGCTCCCTCTGTCTTCTATTTGTATAGAGCCAGGAGGGCTGCCTGGAAGAGGAAGACTGACCCCACATTGAGGGCTACCTTTGACCGGTACCACTCCTCTGTCTCATGCATGTTGCTGGATGCCACTGCCTCATACTGTGTGCGGATTTCTCTCAGGGCTGCTGTGAGGTCTGGCTTGGCTATATCCAGTTCCACGTGGACTTGCTGCTGGGTCAGCTGCTCCTGGAGCTCCTGCATCTCCTGGCCAAGGTGAGAGAAGGGTACCAAGGCTCAGGGCCCAGGCGGTGAGTTGGGTTTCCCCACAGCATCATACCTCTCCTGTCTGCTCCTCGGACATGGATGTTGGTTAAGGAAAATGGGGAAGTTCTCGTTGAAGGAAGTGGTGTGACCCAGGTGGGGCCTGGCCGAGGGGTAGCTGGCCTCCTGGTGGGTCCTCCCAGGCCAAGATAGAAGGAAACTATCCTCAGGGGAGTGACTGAGTCTCTGTGGTGGTGTCCCTGTGGGCTCTGGTTCTGTGGGGTCATGGGTTCTGTCGTCGTCTGAGGTCAGAGCTGAGTGCAAGCTCTCTTAAAAGAATGACTTTCATTTAAATGAAGACAGGTGATGCGGGTGGGGGCGGGGTGAGGTCAGAGGGACTTAACTGGGTGACTTTAGCAAGTCCTGTAGCCTCTTGGGCCTCAGTGTCCTGTGAAAAGGAGATTAGACTGAAGGTCACTGCTATCAAAGAGGGCTGTAGCGAAGACAGAAAGCTGGAGGTAACAAGGCCTCTTGTGATCCCCATGAGTGTGGGTGTGTGTGTGTGTACGCCTGCACGCGCATGTGCATGCATAATTTACCAGACGGGGGCTGGGGAAGCTCTCTTGCCTGTCTCCATCTTTGTCTCTGTCTCTTTCTGTCTCTGTCAGTCTCTGTTTCTTTCTCTCTGTCTGGAGTATCTTTCAGCCTCAGTATCTCGGTTCCCGTCTCAGTCCCAGTCTCTGTGTTGGCCTTTTCTTTCTCTGCCCCTACCTTACCTCCTCATGAATCTTCCTTAAGAACTGGATCTCTTCCTCCAGGGATTCAACCTTCCGCTCCAGATCCAGACGGGCCAGAGTGGCGTCATCTGCCTCCTGGAGAAGAGAGGGGGCAAAGGGCCACTCTGACCCCAGACTCCTCCTCCTCACTCCCCAGCCTTGCCTTTCCCTTCCTTCTGGGGTTGTGGGGAGCAGTGCACTGCTTTGGAGGACTGGGCTTGGGGAATGTGTTCCGATGCGCCGCCAGCAACCCTTTCCTCCCTCCCTGCTCCTCTCCTCCACCACCCTGACCTGTCGGTAGGCGGCCAGGTTGTTCTCAGCCTCCAGCTTCAGGTTGGTTTCTTCCTGGAGCCTGGAATGGGGGACATATTCCTGGGTCCAGGTTCTTCTGGGGCCTCTCGAGTCCTGCTCCAGTGTTCCTGGAGGTGGCTGCTAGAATGATCCACTCCCTCACATCCTCCCCACCCCACAAATAGTCGATTGGCAGGAGAGGATCACAGGCGTTCTAGACAGAGGCCTTGCCAAGAGAGTGAGCAGACAAGAGACTTTGCTTTAACTCATTACTAACGTGCCTTATCAGGGTTGGTGCACCTGCTCCTGCCCACACAGGCGGAACTCCCGATGCGCAGTCGCTGCTGCGTGTACAAGCACACAGGTCCTCCTGCGCTTGAAGGCACGCACACGTGCCCTGCCAGCTCGACTTAGCACCATGCCCCAGGGTTGCCTCTGACCTTTGGAAATGGGTTTTATTAAGACCCCTGCTTCACAGCTGTGCAGCTGAAGTGCCTTGATGAGGGTCATGTGATGGTGACAGGCAGAATCCCCTGTGTTCTGGAGCCAGGCCTGCCTGATTGCTCCCCCACTTCCTTTACCCAGAGCGCTGTCCGAGCGCACACCAGCCCTCTCTTCCACTCCTCACTGTACAGCCCGGGGCTCAGAATAGTGAGCTCCTGCCCTTCCAGTGCGATGAGACATGCAGGCCCTGCCTGCTGGGGTCCCGATGGAAAGTGGTGACAGTACCCAGGCTCCGCGGCAGAGGTTTTTGGGAATGAGATTCCTGCAGCTCTGGGCTTGTCAGTCTGGTCCCTCTCATCATTTGGGGAGCAAACGCCACCCCCTTCTCCCAGAACTGGGGAAATGGAGGCACAGGGATGCAGAGCCTCCTGCCTGAGATGTGTAGACCTACAGGCACTCTCTGGGGGGTGGAGGGGGGGGTTCAGTCCTCCCTGCGCGTGAGGCCCTCTCCCTGCCCTCTCCTCACTTCTGCTTCAGGACGCCCAGGTCAAGTGCCAGGTTGTCCCTCTCCACCTCCAGCCGGGCGTTGTTGGCAGTGAATTGATCGAGCCGCAGCCGCAGCTCCCGCAGCTCAGCCTGGTAGACGTCAGCCAGCTTGGTGGGCTCCTTGGCCCGCAGCTGGTTCAGCTCGGCCGCCAGCGCCTTGTTCTGCTGCTCCAGGAAGCGTACCTTCTCGATGTAGCTGGCAAAGCGGTCATTGAGCTCCATCATCTCCGCCCGCTCACTGGCCCGCGTCTCCTTGAAGCCGGCATTGAGTGCCCCGGCCAGGGAGAAGTCCACGCGGGCTGGGAGTGGAGGCGGCATTCGAGCCAGGGAGAGGCGGGCGCCAGGCCCCAGGCGGCGGCTGCCAACGGGGCCTCCCCCTACCATCTCTCTCTCAGAGGAGGGCATGTAGGAGCGGCGGGCTGAGGTGGCCCGTCTCCTCTCCATCCTAGCCTGGCTCTGCCGGCTCCGGGCATGTGAGGGCTTTATGGAGGAGTGGGCCGGTCAGATGCTGGGCTGCCCTGGCAACATAGCCTGAGGGGGTGGGGCTGGGCCGCAGTCCACCTTGGGGCCAACCCTCTCACCCCCTCCCAGGTCACTGTGCCCAGAGACAGGGTCCCCACAGACAGAGGGGCAAATAGGCAGGGCCTGGCGCCAGATGCTTATTCTGGGGCCCTGTCTGCTGGGCAAGGCTTCCTTTCTCTAGGAAGGTGGGTCAAGAAAGGGCTGGACCAGATGACCTATGACCTGCCTTCCCCGAAACTGGTCTTCGCTCACCAGCAGTCCTTCCAGTGCCCTCTAGATGTTGGGAATTTGTCAAAGAACAAACCTTCTGCATCCCCTCAAGGAACAGCCTATACTAGTTTCCTGCCAAGCCCCATTCCCAGCTGATTCCTGGTGTCTGCCCTTTAGAATACAGATACCCCACATTCCTGCTTTCTTCCCATTCCTGGGCTTCTGGAGTTGGGCCCCAGCTCTTTGTCTGGAGGGTAAGCTAGGCCTCTGTCCAGGGGGGAGGAGACAGGGAAGGTGGGCAAGAGGGGAAGAGCCTCTTCCTGGGCTACTCTGAAACCCCTGCCTCAGTCCCACTGGGCTCACCCCTCCCTTGCTCAGCCTCCCTGCACCCCCTCCCAGAGCTGGTGCCTTGACAGCTCCACAAAGTAGTTATGGATGAGCTGGCTGTCCCAACTCCCATCTTTGTCCCTGCAGTACCCTGTTTCCCTGGTCACCCCTCACCTCGCTCTCACTCTGGAGATTTATCTCTTTTGAATTCCCACACATTGGGCTGAGAAGATGGGAAAGGCCTCCAGGATAGGTGGTTTTGGGAACCGGAGTCACTGGGTCCAAGCAGGAGCCTGGGCTCTGTTGCCTGTCAAGGCTTCAGGTGCTTCCACCCCTTCTATGCTGGACCCACAGCTCCAGGCCCCACCCAGGCCCCTCATCCTTCTGTCCTTGAACTTCTGGGAAAGAGGCAGCCTCCTCTCCCGCCCCTGTTGCCCGCCTGTGCTGGGCACTTACTGAATGGAGCCTTGTTCTCTACCGCCAGTGAGGGCTCCAGTGAGGGCAGCCCCCAGGGGGCTGTGCTGTTTTTATCCTAAGATGTCAGGCTATTAGGCAGGGTAGAGCCCCAGCCCCCTGATCAAAGAGCTTCTCGGAAAGCATCTGAGGAGAGCTGGGGAGCAGTGGGGAGCAGGCTCTGTGCCCACCTCCAACTATTGTGTCAGTGCCAAGGTGAGTCATTCAGTGGGCATAAGGGGAAAGCCCTGGGGCTGGCCAGCCCAGCCCTACCGGGCCTCCAGTGCTCAGACAAGTCTTGGCTGCCCCCCCCTTCCCCAGCTCTCAGAGCCAGGGCAGGCCTGGGGCTCCCATCCGGGCAGTGCCCCCTTCCCAGGCTGTGGAGATGCTCTGCACTTGGGTGTGTTATGGGCTGCTTGCCAAGGCTTCCTGCTGTGAGTCCCAGCACAGAGGAGAGACCCACATCTCCAGCCACATCTGACCCATGGAGTCTGAGCCTTGGGCCCCTATGGGCAAAGGAATCTTGAGGCAGGGGCACCCAGTGACTTTGGTTTCTGCTGCGTGTTGGGGAAGGACAGGGGCCATCAACAGAGAAGCAAGACTGAGGACAAGTCTCAGTTGTCCCCACTCTCCTCTCTGGCTGAGCATGGCTGCCTGGCAGGGTCCTTTCTCTGTTCAGTTGAAAAGGGTGCAAAGCAGTCTTGGAGGGGAGAGGTGCCGTGAGGGTGGGGAGGGCTTGTCAGAGAGGCTCAGTGAACCCCCCCCGTGTATATGAGACACAGGCTGGCTTCAGCAGCACATGGAGACCCCCCTCCCAGCCTCACCCACCTCCTTAGGCCCCTTACTCCACCTTCACCCCCACTCTGACTTCAGACACATCCCCACATTCAGCCCTTAACCACATAAAGATGTCCACGGAGAACTAGAGGTAGACAGTTTCGATCATGGTTGTTTGCCAAACTTTCGTTATTTTTTATTACACCTTCATTGTGGAAACAGCAGCAAATGTGGATAAGTAAAACAATGAAAAAATTTAATTAGCCATAATTTTGCCACCTGGAGATAAACACTACCAGATTTTTCCATGCATACAAATTCATTTTTTTTGAAAGTGGGCTTATGCTGTACTAATTATTTTGTAATTTTCTTTTTTTCTCTCAACAATATGTTGTGAACATCTTTCCATATCAATAAATATTATCTGCATCATCATTTTAACAGCTGCATGGTTTTCCACTATGTGCAGTAATTTAATTAATTATTGGGCCATTATATATCCTCTTTCTGTTCTAGATTGTTCTATGATACACATCTGCCCCAACAGACACAGCTCCCAGCCTCCACCACCACCCTCACCCTCCTGGCCCTAGGCTCTGGTACCTCCTCTCCTGCTTCCCCAATCTGAGGAACTCAATACCAAAAGCCTCTGGCCAGTTCCAAGACTGACTTCTGGAATAGCTGGCAGAGGCTGAGGGCCGTGGGGAGAGAATGCCTGGACGCCCCTCCACAGGGCCCTCAGCCAGGCCTCACCCGGCTTCAAGATGCCTTCCCACACTGCTTGCCCCTCCCCAGGCATTAGAATTTGCTAGGATGCCCTCCTGCCTATGGGACCCAAATGCCTCCCCGGACAGACCAACACCACACACCTGGCCTCAACCCACATTCAAGGTGCCCAGTGTTTTCTGAATTTGCCAGCCTCTGAGCCTCGATTCTGCCTCTTGACTGGTGCTTGAGCCTCTGACCCTCTCCCAGTGCATGGCACCACGTGGTGGTACCCAAGCTTGGGTGGGATCAGGAAAACGTGGGTCTCTGGGGCCCACCTGCTGGTAACAGCATGGGTGAGTCCATCCATTCTCTGCCCAGCCCTGAGGAAGGGAGCTGGGTCCTGGTAGCCACTAGATGGCAGTGCTCAGCCACCCAGGTCCCAGTGGCCAGCAGGCCACAGCAGTTCAACTCAGGGAGAAAGCTGTTCTCACAGCTGTAGGCTTTCTAAAACCCAAATTTGTATCACCCGGAAAGTCACTCCTTTGTTCTCTAGAGTTGCCTAGTTCTCTAGAGTTGTCTGCTCTGGTAGTGTGCTCCAGGGGAGAGAGCAAGGCCCTGGCCCCTCAGTAGCTGTGGGATTTTGGATGACCTCAGGACACTTCTAGTCTCCATTTTCAAATCTGCACCATACTTGCAGTTGTGAGAATAAAATCAATGAAAACTGGACACAATGGATGCTAGGCAATCATAGCTTCCATTTAATTACAGCAACCAGGTGTTAGTACCTATCTACCTGTTAGCACGTGTGATGCTGGGGCAGGAGGGCCAAGCCTCCAGCTTCCAGGGGGCACTGACAGGATGGGACGAGGCAGTGTGTGGGCCATCTCTTCTCTTTTTTTTAAGTGATCACTTTCAAAAAAAAAAAAAGATTTTATTTATCATATAAGAGCTGGGGTACAGGCCAGAGGCAGGGATAAGAGGATTCATCAGAGACATAGTGGGGAACAGCACAGGCAGTTGAACTGAAATACACTGCTGAGGGGAGAAGTGGGTGAGACAGGAGAGGTCTGCCACACCATGTGGGTCACCTCCCAGGGCAGGTATGGAACTCAAGCTGCAGTGGCTACAGAAGCCCCACAGTATAGTACTCAACATCTTGAGCCACCAGGGAAGCCCCCATGCCTCCTCTTAAGGGCAGTTACCTGGTGTGTGACTAGGACCCAGGGGGCAGCAGCCAGTGATGAGGGGGTGGGAAACAGGACCATTTGTCCCCAGACCACGAGTTGTTGGTGGCCTTAGGCCAGCCAGGGGACATGAGAGTTATCTCTGGCTACCCCTAGGACCCTCAGAGTAGCTGTTTCCCAACCTGCTTTCCCTCCCCTATTCCACGAGTGGGTGCTGCTGCCTCCATCCTGACCTGGCCCAAGTTTGGACTGGAGACCCACAGCGCCATCTGGCTTGAGACACTCCTGGTTGTCAACATCTCCCATGGTGTGCGTCTTCTGCATCTTGATCTGAGGCCTCCAAGGTGAGGGGCCATGCCTCGCCACACTGGAAAGGGGCTTGATCCTGGTCTTCCCATTTGAATGGGCTCTCCCTAAGCGTAGGGTCAGACAGGCACCCACAGGACAAAAGCCTTCTCCACTTGCGTGGGAACGTCCTGAAGGAGAACCCATGGTTACTGTCAGATTGTAGCTCCTGGAGGACAGAGTGTAGGGTTAGAGAAATCAGGTATTTCCACCCTCCCACCACTGATGATGGACACCTGCGGTGCTGCGAGCATTCCAGGGTGGGCACGCGCAAGTGGGCGCACCTGAGTTGGGACACGGGCTTAAATGGGCGGCGTCATGAGGCTGTCAGGACCAACAGAACCGACCAACAGTGAGAGCACCGAGCAGCAGCAGTAAAAAGCAGCCAAGAGGGTGAGATGCACCGGGGGGCTGGGAGGCCTGTCCCCCCGGCACCCATGCCTGCCATGTACCTGGCCACCTGTAGCGGCAGGAAATGGCAGCACAGAACCAAGGTTCGGGATGGTTCTGGGCAGAAGGGTCAAGGAAGGAGTCTCTTGGAGCCCTTGGTGGCTTTTCATACTTTATTTAGTAGAGGTGGCCAGGTACATGGCAGGCATGGGTGCCGGGGGGCTGGGAGGCTAGCAGGCCTCCCAGCCCCCAGCGC